>VWYK01089830.1:45941-59705 GCA_013399775.1 Semnornis frantzii
TTTGGTGCAGATGTCAGTTTGGGTTTTCCTTAGGAAAATCCCATTTTCCTCATTTTCATGACACATCTTCACAAAATTACTCTAAGTGTTCTAACAGTGGCCACCTCCATCAGACGGTAGCCATCGCTACCCTCACACTGCCTTTATTATGTACCATTTCCTATGTCTTCCCTAATTTCCTTCCAGCTTTCAGAGGATATTATACCAGGGGATAGGATGACTCCCAGCCTAGTTCAACAGTCAGAATCTGGGACAGGGAGTAAATAACTGTCACAGGGATCAAACCCTCTCACAGAATAGTGTGATGGTTTCTTGCACATCTTCCAGGAAGGAAACCTGTAACCCAGACACTGCCAGATCTACGCTCAGAGATCTCACAGCACTTCTGTCTCATCAGATAGACCTTTTCTCTGTGGGATCCCATTTGACAACTTGCTGATGTGATTCAAAAGCAACTTCTCCAAAACTGGAGACCCAGAAGCCACTGTCAGTATAGTCGTCTTCTACCTTCATGAAGGAGCATTTCAGCTGTCCTTGACCTTCCTCAGTTTTTGAGATTCAATGTCTTAACACAGCCTAACAACAAAAAACCTTCCATCCTCCCAGGCTGTGGCCTTACAGGAACAACTCTCAACCACACCAACACAAGTGCCCATCAGAGGTAACACAAGACTGGGCACTTTTTGTACCACATTGCAGCCTTTTTGGTAAACAATCCCTTGGGAGTACCTTGCTCACTTGGGATATAATCTACCCATGTGGTGGTAGATGCCAGTTCATTCTTCTACTGATACTGTTCTTGGCAATTTTGCCCATCACCTTGCACCAACATCTAGCTATTCTCCAGTGGTTTTACAGTCCCATAACATCACCTAAATCTTGACCTGTTGCCAGAAATTTCCATACAGCCAGAACTTTCCATATAACCCTTCAGCTGGGCTTTTTAGACCACAATGTAAGACTGAGATTAGACCAATTTGAATAGAAGTTGTGTGCAGGACTCTATAATAGAGATCACAAATGCTCTGCTCAAGTGCTTGTACATTAGACCTCTTCACTTTCTTCAAGTATTCATCTTGTTGTGCTATACTGAAAAATAATTACATCTTTAAAGGGGTTTGCATTTAAAAAACCTACCTGACAGTCTTTATTCTCCTTTATTAATGTTCCAGTGTGATCAGAAATGGTTAAATGTATAAAAGCCCTCCTGAAAACAATGGAACATTTTGGTTTTCATGACAGCAATAAGGAACTTAAAAAAAATTGCTACTTACAAATCGATTTTAAACTTTCTCTTACTTTTTTTTTTTCCCCAGTGCTTATTTGTGACATATAATAAAGAAATTAATGACATATGATAAAAAAATTATTCCTAATATCCAACTTAAGTCTATCCTGGCTCAATTTCAGGCCACATGGATGATGCCTTTCCCACAATTGTTGGGGTTGGAAATCATGGGAAAACTGCTCCTGAAGACTGCAGTGAATAAAAATAAATTCTGGGGGAATGTTGGGGTAAAGAGGAATGGATAGGTGGGTTGATATCTACAGTATGGAATGGCTGGAGAACGAGCAGTCTATCTGCAGCAAGGCTGAGGCTTCCTAGGGTTTGGGGGTTACTCCTTTATCCTGAAGTTTCCAGCTATACCCTGCCTATTCTGGGTTTATCTCTGGTATAAAGATTTGCCTGCAGGCGCACAAGGGATACCAGAGAGCACAGTCGCATCACTGTAACATCTGGATCAGGATTGGAGTCCAGGGAAGTCCCTGACCACCCCACTTAGGGTGAGGCCAGAAGCTGTCTCACCAAGGGGAAGCTCTGGGAGGCTGGAGGAAATGACAAATGAGAGGAGCAAGAGTCTGTGGACATGCAGATTTGTGACCAGCCCCTGGGCTCTGCTGTTTGAGAAGCCCAGGAGGACTCAAGGCACTGTTCCCTTAGAGATGCCCATGTTTAGTCAGCTGAGTTTCTGTTTAAGGGCAGAGAGCTATCACTAGCGGAGCTGAAAGCAAAACAGATGTTCAGCCCAGCCAGGAGGCCATCACACCGTGATTACTATTACCCTATGCTTAATTTGCAGCTGTCTACTGCTTGTCAGTGATGGATGCTGTGAAAAAGAGTCCTCAGTCCAGCAGATAACTGAAAACACACAGAAACGTAATTCTCCTCTTTTATTCTAGTAAATCTTTATTGTTCAGGTAAACCATCTGGTCATTATCACATAGCCACATTTAGGCCCTGGAGGCTTAAACCCAAGTTGTGATAATCCACTGCTGAGCTGACAATGAAGGATGACATCTGGTAAAATTAATTTATTTTTTTTTTTAGTTAGGGGTATTAAAAAGCCATTCAATTAAATGAAGTTGTTGTTATCACAAATAAATTACAGCTCAGCAGGAAAGAATTCCATTGAAAACTGATTGGCTGTAAAATTAATAATGTTTTGGGCAACATGCCTGCTCTTGACACTTCAGTGAAGTGTCAGGCTTTGGCGGTGATCACACCAGTCCCAGATGGTTGTCCACATCCTACCTTCTAGGAGTGATGTGTTATGTCTTGCTCCTGAGTATCTGGCATGGATTCCCATATACTGTGGGGGAAAAACACACAGTGCTGTGCACTGTTTGGGCAGAGCTCTGCAGGGGACATCTGCCCATGCTGACGGCTGGCAGAGTGCCTCTGTGCCTCTTCCATTCTCAAAACAGTAGACTCTGTGTGGGGTATTTCCACATCAGCTGTTTCCATTTTAACATGTGGGTGTATAACAGGAGAAGAGTGATGTTTTGATTACTAAGGTGAATTTTAACCTGAGAGTCTGGTATGTCAGTTGTAAGTGATGTCTCTGAAACACCTGAACAGTAGTGGCCACATCTCCCTTAAACCAACACATGCCCTTATCTAAACGGCAGCAAATAAAAGCCAATACAACTTTATTCACTTGGAGAACTGGAGGAAAGTGATCTCAGATCCTGCCACAGAATCACAGAATTGTTTCAGTTGGAAAAGACCTCTGAGATCATTGAGTCTGTCAACCTAAGACCACCATGATCGTTAAACTGTGTCCCAGTGTCTGTTAGTATACAAAGTGCCTCCAGCCAAGGAAGGTCCCAGTTTTCTTTTACAGGCCCTAGTCTCCTTGGAAGACTCATGTTAATGGGAGAGCCATGGACATCTTATTTTCTAAGAAGCCTGCCATGCTCAGGCCTGTGGCTCCGTCACATCTGTGTGGAGACAAAAGTTGGGTAGGGGTAGACACTGGGCCTGATTACTTGAGGACAGCTTGACGTATTTTCCTTGTGCTCTAGACAGAAAACCCAGCAGAGTGCCTATAGTATTTGGTGTACTTCAATGAGATGATTGAAGCCAAGTGTTTTGTGTGTAGTCAGGCATTTCCCCTGCTGTTCCATCAGCATGTGCCTGTTTAGGATAATGTGAGCAGGAATTTTGCAAGGAAATTTGTTTTCATGATGATCTCCCACTTCACAGCAGTAGGGTCAGCCATGGACAGTAGTCTTATTAGAAGGGGATGGAGACAACTAATATTCTACCCTGGATTTCATGTTGACAGCTTCTCTCAAAAGTCTGCTTGCTTCCAGTCTCTGCTTGTCAGCTTTCTCTTGCTGCCCATCTCATTAGGCAGGAGGGATTTCAACAAAAATTCCCCAGTGGACTTCCTGATGTCAGAAAATCCTGTTACTAACCCAGATTGCCTGGATATAAGCAGATAGAGACCATGGTTATAGCCTCATTAAAACTGTGTAGAAAATGAGTGGATTCTAACAAGACCCTTTGGAATACATGGAGCCATGTCAGTTTATTGTCTTTCAGCAAATATCAAGTCATAAAAGTGTCACCAAAGGTTTGATATATTCAAGGAAAAAACAGCTACATGTTTTCTGAGTTCCTAAATCCTGTCCTTCACAATAGAAGTCTTATCTCTAGTGGTGGCTCACTTTTAAAATTGTCCATATCTAAAGTTGACTTGAAGTTATTGCTCTTTTCTTTCAGTCTCAAAACTAATTTCAAGAGATTTATCTACTTTTTTGGTTTTTTTTTCCAAAATATCAATCCCAGAAGGCAATTAAATGGAAGCTGAGATATGATGAAACAAAAATTAGTTAGAACATGCAAGTTCCAAAAAAGAAAAAAAGTTTTCTGGCAAAAATGCATTTGTCTTTAAATTCAGATGTGCTGCAGCAGTAAAGCTGAGCTGTTTAACTCCACTGGTGATATTCTGCTGCCAGTATCACAGTGTGGGATAGCACCATGTGATGGGTAGGTGGTAGTTTTGTGTAGTCCAGAAAGTTCATCTCCTTAATTTACCCCTGTAGTCATGGAGCAAGGGGCAGCTCCTGTGGGTACCAGCTCAGAGCTACCTCTTGGGGGAACTCCTCTTCCTTCACTGACACTTCTAAGGAGAGGGGTCACAGGTCTTAACCATCAAACACCAAACACAGACTGGAGCAGGGATTTAGCATGATGGAAGAGATGCAAAAAAGTGCATTTCAAAGGCAGTTGTTTCAATGGTATCAAGACATTTTTTAAACAATAATTCCTTCATTTCAGAGGGAAATCTTCAATTTTACTTCTCAAATCTGAATTTAAAAAAAAAAATAAATAAATAGAAGGACAAGGTGCAATGGTTCCCAAGCCACTCCAAGAAAATCTCACTCATAAGACATTTCTCATTTTTAGGTCTCAATGTGCTTTACTGGGCTTGCTCTACAATCCCAGTTAAGAGGCATCTGGGGCAGAGGACCCAGGTGAGCAAAGTGAGGACCCTGAGCCTGGGAGTCCTTACCTAGCTTATTATCCACTGACATGGGCTTCCCTTGTTAAACCCACAGCAATAAATGATACAGAATCTAGCTTGAAGCTCTGGTCCCTGCTACTTATTGCAGGCTGTCCTGTAAGCCCAAGTTGTACGCCAGATCTACAACAACATCTGGAGCTGACACACATCTTCTTCTCAACCTTTAGGACACAGTTTCCTGTGGCTCCAGTTGTGTGTAAAACTGTAAGAAAACTAAAACTGAACAGGCTTTCTGAATACTTTATAAATGTATGTGTATCCTCAAGCTGCCATGTTGTGTGTGGTGAATGTGCATATGCTGTGTGTGACTAGACATGCACATTTTGAAGCTGCTCATGCCATTGTGTAAAATCCAGTCTGGACTATTTTAGGTGCTAACAGCATGGGCAAAATGTTTTTCCCATAGCCTGCTGATTTTAGTTCCAGCCTTCTCAGCCTTCTCTTTTCTTGGGAAGGTAAAAAATGTGAAATTATGAGAGTGCCTGAGTGTCCAAAAGGTAAGAAAGGACGACAACTTGCTGTGTTGCCTTGGATGGGTGAGACTGAATTATATTTCTGAGGACAATGGTGCTTTCTTGATGTCATTTCAGGCTCACTGTAATGGCAGATTCAAGCAACTCTAAAGGATACTCAAGCAACAATCTGCCTTTAGATAATGCATGCAACTGCAGAGCAGTGCAAAGTTACCTGAGCAAAATGTGTTGTCACTGGGCAGCGGGGTGTCGATGTCAAAATAGAGCTAACAGCTGTCCCAGCTTGCATCAGCAGTGTGCTTGCCTCCCTCACAGTGTTTTCCTTCTCCCTGGACCAGTGTCAAGGCACAGGAATGAATCTTTCTGTGGCTGTGGTGGGCCTTGGAATGGCATGCACCAGTGATGTGGGAGAAGTGACTGGCAAAGCTGACATCTCACTATTGTTCTCATGGTATATTGTTCCCAACAAATGTGGCTTTTTCCCTGCTTCACATGCACTGAGATCTGTGAAATTCCCAGCGTTGCTCCTCCCAAGAGGCAGCTGTTCCAGTGGGGCTGGAGGGATTCATGCAAGGAATATGAAGTCCTTTGGTACCACTTAACACCAAAGAGTGGTGAAAATAACAACAGCTGCTATCTCTCTTTCTGTATTGGAACCATTTATTTTGCATATATTACCTGTTCCCTAGAGTCTTACACATTTATAACCAGAGGTAAGACTGGCAGAGGCAAAGAATAAAACACCATAGACTGCTTTGCTTTCAGTAGTATGTTTAGATTGCTCAGTTGTCCAGAGCTGGTGCTAATGCCAAAGTCATTTGTGTCCTCTATAGTGAGCAGTTGGTCTGTGGTGCCTTACTCAACCCCTAATTTTGCACAAAACCCTATGTCCTTCCAGTCCTGTCTGCTTTGCTTACTTTCTCTGGAGCTCTGTGCCTGTTTTTCACTTAAGTTTACACAGATCTCAAAACCTGGAGTTTAGGGCTCTGACCCTTGCCTCATGCTTTCTTCCAGATATGTGGCAACTCGTGCTTGGCTTTCAGCTTATGATCCTGTAGCCCATGTGCCTTCTGTACACTCCCACCCAGTGGCTGTTTTCTCTCCTGTCTTATCCATGATTTGAAATTGTCTAGTGATCAACAGACCCCAACATCAGCCTGTAAAGTGATCAGACTGCTTGCTCTGAAGTTAGGTTGATTCAGTTCCCCTGGCCTGAGAAACCTCAGCAACTTTGTGAGAGGGCTTTGGTGCTCGTATCTGCACAGCTGTGCACTGTATGCACTCTGTGTGTGGTGCATCACACACCAGTTAGTATGAGGAGAGAATAAAGAGGCTCTACAGCTGACATTATCAGGGAGAAGCAGCATAGTGAGGTAGTTGTTGGGACCCACACTCGAGTCCTCTAAAATAAAAATATTTACCAAAAAGATGTGCAATTACTCTAATTATTCCCATATTCAGGACTGTATTTGTAGAGCGGAAAGGACTGAGCTGTGGCAGCAGTGTAGGTAGTCATATGTGCTGTCCCAGGTTCCTGAGGCATGCACAGCATATCATGGCTTTGGCTATCCTTGGTTTGCTCTCTCTACAGTCATTTATTTTTCTTTATTGACCTTAGAAAATCTGTTAACTTCTCCCAGGGAATTTGTACTGGATTATTTATGCTTAGGATGCTGTCTTTAGACTGGAAACACTCTTTAGAGCAGAAATGCTGTGCAGCTTTTTCCATCTGTCCTGTGTTCAGTGAGGAGGCTGAGCTCATATGTTACTCTGAATGGAAAGCAAGAACCTTATAGCTTTATCTTTGGTGTCTCGCTGCAACATAGCAGGTGAGAGGGAAACACACTGCGGGCAGCTTGTGGTCTGACAGAGACCATCTGTGTGACTGCTGACACAGAATTTAAGCCTTTTTTCACTCCTCCCAAGTTGCAAGAAGAGACATGCAGAAGATGTCGAGGAACTCTAATACAGCACAGTAATTGGGGCTCTGCAAGCACGTGTTGTCTGGGCAAGAAATTTGCATCTCCCATGCTGTGGGTTCATTAGAAAAGGTACCTTCATGGCTTCTCAAAATGCCCTGTCCTCTCCATGGGCCCATTCTTTTTAATGAACTGTCAGCAACTGGCACAGCAAGCAAATCAGGGATGAATAAAATCCTGGCACAGGTTGTTTTAGAGAACTCTGCTGAACATCAGACATCAGGATCAGGCAATACGAAAATGAGTCCCTACCAGAGTGGGCTGCTATCAAGCTGAAATCCAGGCACAGAGTTCTGAGCTGAATGTACTTTTTGTGTCTGATTAAAATACAACTTTTAAAACCTTTTTACCTCAGAGGCTATTCTCCTTTCCAGTGTCCTCCTCGGGATAAGGGATACAGTCACATTCTTAAAATGTTGTTACGTGACAGATGGAGCAGTAGAGGTGTTTCTGGCAACCTTACAACTGACAAATGCTTGGAGAATATCTACAGTACCTTGCTGCTGGCCCTTATGGTAGTTCTTCGCCTTTCATGGAAGGAAAAGGTGAGCAAATGACTGTCTTGTTGCACAAGAGCTGGCCTGCAGCGTCCTTCCACAGGGATATATGCAGGACTATAAATTCAAGGTCTTCATCTTGCAAGCTGCTCAAAGTCATAGAATCATAGAATCAACCACATAGGAAGAGACCTCCAAGATCATCCAGTCCAACCTATCACCCAGCCCTAGCCAATCAACTAGACCATGGCACTAAGTGCCTCACAGAGGCTTTTCTCGAGCACCTCCAGGGACGGCAACTCCACTACCTCCCTGCGCAGCCCATTCCAATGGCAAATCACTCTCTCTTGAAGATCTTCCTCCTAATATCCAGCCTATACCTCCCCTGGCACAACTTGAGACAACTTGTCACAGAACAAGAACTGAGCACAACAGAACAACCCTCGTTCTGATGCTGGTTACCTGGGAGAAGAGACCAACCCTCACCTGGCTTCAACCTCCCTTCAGGTAGTCCTAGGCAGCAATGAGGTCACCCCTGAGCCTCCTCTTCTCCAAGCTAAACAAGCCCTGCCAGCATGAGGTGTGGAAGGAGCTTGGTCTTGTTGTATGTCTAGGACAGAAAGTAGATGAGTGACATAGCTGGTGTCTGCACAGGTATCAGTAGCTTGTGCTAGTGCACAGATATCACCCATGTCAAGGAAGCTCTTCCAGTGGCCCTGAGAAGTCTGTTGCATTGGTGACATTGTGTCAGGCAGATAAATGCCAAACATCCACTTTCACCTTTTCAGAGCAGTAACAGTCTTGCCCCAGGACATCTCTAACTTGCATACAGCAGAAAAATTCCTAAATTACTGATGAGACTCACACAAGGCTGCATAAAAAACCTTGGATCTTCAGAGGGGCAGCTCTGTCCCATACTGTCTCCCAAGCCAATCCTCACTGACATTACCAGTTGTGCAGCCAGCTGTTGGGAGGTGGAAGCACCTCTCCCTTACTGAGCCTGCCACCTTGAGCAGAAGGAACACCATTATTCACTGTCTTAGGTCCCTACCACCTAACAGACCTTAGCATACCAAACACTAGAAACCAATTCTGAGAGAGTTTTGAAATTTAACAGGGGATCTCCTTCAAGCATCAGAGTGACAAACCCAAATTAAGAAAAACCAGAAAGTGCTCAGCTTTATACTTCATTTTCAGTGAGCATGGCTTCCCAGTTGGCTTGGCTCTAGCAGGGTGGGTTGGACCAGATATCTTCAAGGGACCTTTCCAACCCCTACTATTCTGTGATTCTGTGATGTGTGCAACTGGAGTAACTAAAGTACTTGCAGTCTTGGGGCTGGTGGAGAAGATTGGGGCAGCTGGCTTCGCTGTGCTGGGTTGTGTGGGATGGTGTAAGAGAAACAAGCAGCAAATATGAAGGAACTTGGGCTTCACAGATACCACTTCTTGATTTCCATTATTATCTGCCCTACAGAGAGGCATGTGGTTGCTGGAGGAGCAAATCTGCTTTGAAAAGCAGAGGAACAACATTGGCAATGTTTGGAAATAATTCTTCTGATTTCAGGAGGCAGAAATAGCTCCTTTGCACCCTGGGACTGCTCAAGTTTCTGAGAAGACAGCAGGCAGAGGCTTGACAGACTCCCCTGACAGTGATGTGAGGACACTTTGAATGCTTTGAAATGCACATCCTTGGGCAAGTGATATAGAGAAACTGATGCTGGAGGCAAAAGGTTTCTGCCGTTTGCCAAACTGATGGTCAAGCTCAGTATTTGGTTTAAAATAATCCCTTTTTGGATTGTTTCTGGCAGAAAGTTTCTTAGGTTTATTTCTGTTCCATTCTTTCAACCTGTAGAAATAATACTTTGAGCCTCCACTTACAACTTTTAAGTATGAATTAAAACCTTGACAGCTTGTCAGGCTGTTGTGTATCAGCACTTCCTCTGCTTTACCAGAGTGAGGTAAAAGAAGGCAGAAAGTGTAGTTAAGAGAGTGAAGGGCTGTTTTGCAGTGAGAGGAAATAATTCCTTGCTAATGCACATGACAAATGGGAACAGCAAAAGTAAAGGTCATTTGTCTTGAAAAATATATGGCTGCATTTATAAACCATTGGCCACTATGCCTTGATAAAACTGAATATCCCAAAAACCAAAAGGCATCTGTAGTATTTGGTAAAAGTCTGCAAGAGGCATTCATGGGCAGATCAGGGTAATTAAGCCCTTTCTGAATAAGGTTTTGGGTTTGCAGTCTTTTTACTGAGTCTCATGAGAAGCCAAGAGTCCATGTGGTCTAACTGGAAGATTGCTTCATATTAAGCACCATGAAAGCAGCCCTTGGTGGACAAAAAATTGAAAATTTCAAGGGAGTTTTTCAAGGGAGGAGCTGACAAAGGTTATCAAATTATGAAGAGTGTTAAAATGCATAATTAAAAGTTATTTTGCAATGTCAGTGTACTACAGATGAGAAAACATAGCTGGAAGAGAGGGGAAGGGGAGCTCTTAGAGAACATCCTGTACAGCATCTCTACGCCAGAGTACCATGGTCCAGTGTTGTCTTGAGTGATGAGACCAGACCTTGAAAGAGAACTTCAGGTGGATGGGAATCCTGAGCAGGATAATTTTGACTTGAGAAGGACCTGAGGGGAAGACCCCAAGACATACTGAGTGTGTGGGTTATTTCTTACTGTATTTGGGGAGCATTCTTTTTGAAAAATGAGACAAGCTGAATCACAGAAGACAGATGTAAGCAACAGGTAAAAGTTTGGAGAACTGGCTAGGCAGAAATGAGACCAGACCATGGGCAATCCAACTAAGACCATAAACAGGACTTGGTACTCATGGACTGGGTAGCATGAGCTGCATCTTCTCTTTGTCTTATTAGCACAGAAGCCAGGAAATAGTGGAAAGAGGTTAGTAAAGGGTCTTGATGGTATTGACAATGGGCACCTCATGCTATTATGTCAACTGTATCTTCACTGAAATTCTCCTACCTAGCAGAGATGAGGACTTACCAACTGGAAGCACTGTGTTTCTACAGGAGGAGGCCAGCGGCAGTTGCCTCACCTGAAAATGAGAGGAAGGCTTTAAAGCAGTTCCACTGTACTGCAGAAAATGCTTGGTAATTGTCATGCATTTACCTGCTTGGCATCTTCTTAACCTTTTCTTCTCTCAGTAAAACATCGTTTTGTTCAGGCATTTGATTTACTGTTTGCAAGTGGGAACTTCACCTAAGCCAGTATCCAGATGGCTCATGGTGGGAATCCAAGATGTTTTTTGTGACAGCTGAGAATTAAACCCAGGCCCTTTTTGCTGTTCACCTACATCTGCCTGCAGAGTATTTTACATTAATTTAGGCCATAAGGGAACTATTAAGAGGGAAAAATTGGCTCTGAGGTGAGAAATACAGACCTGCACTTGGGTATTTTCTTTGTTTTACAGGAGCAGTAGTGAAATTTCTTTGCATCTGTAAAGTGCAATTTATCTGCAATCTGCTTCTTCTATTTCAATCTCTTTTGTCAAGGCTTCTCATTTTTTATGCTCTGGAGGTGAGTGTGTTAGACGTTGGATTGGAGCAATACGCCCACACTCTCTGTTTTGACCTTGTGTTCATACAAATCAAGTCCACTGGCAGCAGAAGAAATTGAGCATTAGTGTAGAAGAAATTGTGCATTAGTGTAAAACGACAGTACGGAATCGTTCATTTCCATCTTGGGTAACAATTCTGGACTGGCTTTGCAAGCAGGGCTGCTGCTAAATTAATTGAACATGTAGATTTGTTCACACAAAGCAGCATGAAACTGCTGCCTTCCTGAGTGAGCCCCAGCCTAGCCACCATTGTTCTCTCTCACCAGTGTTCTCCCTGCCACCAGCACTCCTATGGCTGATGATCATCTCTCTGCTGAATTTGCAAGGCTCTAAACCATCCTCTATAATATGCTTGAGGCTGGTTGGAAAGTTCACTGTCAAAACAGCATCACTTTTGGACAACACTAAACAAAATGGGGTTTTATATTCTGCCCCCCCCAGTTATAGCAGGATCAAGGATGCTGCTGGGCTGAGCTCAGCTCTGCAGTGTGTTGCTCTGCTTTTGCTGAGCGTTACACAACTGATGCCCCAAGCAGTCCTCAGGTGCTCTCTTATCTCAGTTTGTAGTAAGCTCTGCTTCTTTCAGTCCAAGCTCAATGCTTGCTCAACCTGAAGCTGACGTTAGCTGTTCCTCTGGGCCCCTTCCCTGTTTGCTGAAGAGATTTTGGTGCAGGACAACATCTGCTGTCTACTCATTCCCTAAGCACGAAATTAATTAATGTATTATTTTCTATTGAATAATAAATGAATTATTATTTTATATTACCTATTATTGAGGTAATCTCCAAATGCCAGAGCTCAAACCTGTGGAGAATGTCCTCCAATCACCTATATGATATTCCTAGAATCCCTTATACTGCCCTTGAGGGTCTGGTAGTTAAATAATCTTTTATTTTTAGTTTGAAGTGTTTCTGGCTATTTTGGTTCCTTTGAAGAAGTTAAAATAGTAGTGTTTCCAATTAGTGAATACAAAGGATGTCCCACACATGAAACAGTTCATAATATATCTGCCACTAGAGGTTCCAGTCCAGTACAAAAAGTACAATTTAAATACACATTAGCAGTTCGCAGAGGAATCTGCAGAGTAAGGCTTCCCTTAATATACTTTTGAAAGCACTGAACAAAAAATACATTCTTCTGAAAGGTTTTGTTCTGCAGAGTAGAAAGTGTGTCTGGCCAAATAGAGCATATGAATAGCTCCAAAGAGAGATCTTTTATTCACAAAAAGAAACTAACATGGGAATCTGCTTGCTAATGAACAACTATCCTGCCTCTCTCTTGTAAAATATTGGACCAGCTAAAGAAGAAAAAAATCCAGCAAATTGACAGAAACATTGAAAACCTCTTTGGACTTGTTCCACTTATCTGGGTTAAGCTGTTTTGAGGCTTAAAGGGTGATAAGTTTTACTAGGAATATGAAATATTGATATGGGCAGATTAGCAAGTGTCATTGATTCAGAGAGCTGACAGTCCCGGAGCTGGAGCTGCAGTGTTAAATCTTCTTTACGGTCATCTGGCCACTCACTTGCTTTGCTGTTTCAGAAGTCTTGACCTACTAGGAAGGGGATGTCTAGTGTGAGATATTAACATTTAACATCTTCCTATTGTAGAAGAAATCTTTCTGATTATTTTAGAGGATCGATTAAAGATGTTGGCTAGATGGGAAATCCGTGGTAGTGTAGGATTAGAGATTTAAGGAGATCTAAGGAGCAGCCAGTACTGAAGGATCTGGGTTGTACTCAGAATGGAGTGCTGAGGGAAGGAGACAGAAGGATGACCACGACTTAAGGCATTTGTTTCCAGTTTGGTATAGAACTTTCTCCTACTTGCAAAAGCTATTGTATTCCATCTTCTGCCTCAAGTTCCAATGAGCCTGAGTGACCGCTCAAATATTTAGTATTTACATCATCCATTTAATTTTAGGAAACCAAAGATTGAAGATTTGACCCAATATTCAGCCAATGTCTAGTGCTATGCATGGTATATGTATGAGATAGATCTTTGAAGAAAACAGATTCTACAGAGTAGCAAGCATGTGTATCTGAAAGTAAACTGTGACTGATTGGAATCATGTTTGTGCTAGGATTTACTGGTAAATATTATAATAACACTATCCTGCCTTAACTGATATCCTCACCAAAAGTTGCTGAAAATATATCATGCTTACAACTCTTGGTTGTTTCTCCAAGGAAATTTGAATGCTCTTGTAAAAAGAAGTTTGAAGGTTGCTGGTTTAAAGAGACAAAAATAGTTGTATTGCATGTGTCCAGTCAGACACTGAGACTTGACCCAGATTTGAATAGCTGAGAGTTGTAACCCTGATTTATCCCAGCATGGCTTCTCCTTGGACATCATCCTTGGTATTTCCTATCTGATTTTCCTATAGCATCTTGTCTCTGCAGACTGAGTCGTGATCTCTT
>VWYK01089832.1:5713-16090 GCA_013399775.1 Semnornis frantzii
CCCTTTTTTTTCCCTTTATTATTTCTTCCTTTTTTTCTTTTTATTTTTTTCCTTTCTTTCCCTTTTTTTTCCCTTTATTATTTCTTCCTTTTTTTCTTTTTATTTTTTTCCTTTCTTTCCCCCTTTTTTCCCCCCTCCTTTCCTCTGAACTCTGTCTTCTCTGGACACCCTCAGAATGACTCCTTTTTTCTCTTGTTATGCCACTCTGTTGAGACACAGCTGAGGCTGGTGTGTAGGCAGAAATGTCTTTCCCTGCTCACCACTCCGAGGACCTTTGTAAACAGCAGCTTTGGAGGTAACACTGAGATTAGTTTTCCAAACTGTTTTACACTACAGGTTAGGTTTCACTGAGTCACATCCTCAGCACTGCTCCAGGTTTCTACCACACGTTCAGAGCATGCTGCAAATTGCTGGTGTCACAAGGGAGTCACTTTGTGTTTTCCTCCCATATGTCTGCTCTTCCTTGCTCATAATTATGTCCCTGGCTTTGGGGAGGAAGCCTGCAGTTTAATATCAGGCTAGAAGATGCTCAGAGGGCTGCAGCAGCTCTGCTGTGAGGACAGGCTATGAGAGTTTGGGCTCTGCAGCCTGCAGACGAGAAGGCTTCCAGGAGAGCTTGGAGTGGCCTTGCAGGATCTGAAGGGGGCTCCAGGAGGGCTGGAGAGGGACTATTGACAAGGGCTGGGAATGGCAGGAGGAGGAGGAATGGATTTGAAGTGGCAGAGGGGAGATTGAAACTGGGTGTTAGGAAGAAGTTGCTTGCAGTGAGGGTGATGAGACACTGGCACAGGCTGCCTAGGAAGGTTGTGGAGCACAGAATCACCCAATGTGATCTTTGATTGCCTCCCTGGAGGTGTTTAAGACCAGGCTGGATGAGGCCTTGAGTGACCTGTGCTAGTGGGAGGTGTCCCTGCCTATGGCAGGGGGTTGGAGCTAGATGATCTTTGAGGTCCCTTCCAACCTAAATCATTCTCACAATTCTAAAATGCTAAGTTCAACAAGCTGCCACTGCCTTCCTTAGACCAGTCATGAACTGCACAAGGTTAAATTTCAGCCTTCCGTGCCTCATGCAACATCCTCCAGCACAGCTGGGTCCAGTGCTACCTACTGCTTGCTTTTGTCTGGTTTTCAGGAGGTAAGTTTAGTCCTGTGCCATGTTCCAGGAAATTTTCATGTCATGCATCAAGTGTGTGTGTGTTAAACTCTGAAAAGTGGGTACAGGAAGGACTTTGAAGTGCTGAAGTACGACCAAAGAAGAGCAATGGAGAACAAGCCTTGTGAGGAGCAGCTGAGCAAACAGGAGCTGTTTAGCCCAGAGGAGAAACCTGCCCACACTCTACAACTGTCTAAAAGGAGGTTGTAGCAGGGTGAGGATCTTCCAAGCAAACAAACAGTAGGACAAGAGGAAACAGCCTCAAGCTGTGCAAGGGGAGGCTTAGGTGGATATTGGGAAAAAATGTCTTCCCAGAAGGGTTGTCAAGCCCTGGCCCAGGCTGCTGAGTGAAGTGGTGGAGTCCTCACCCCTGGAGGTATCTAAAAGCTGTGTAGATGTGGTGCTGAGGGATGTGGTTTAGAAGTTAAAGCTTAGACTTAATGACCCTAAACCATCTCTGCCAACCAAAATAATTCTACGGTTCTAAGTTCCACTCATTTGTAATTCTGTCCACTCATAACTCAGCCAACCAATACTGCTGAATTTGTCTTAAAACCTCTGCTGTTCATGAGGTCAAGCTCATTAGCACTCAGAGCTTTGTCAGTCCCTGGGTTTTCTTTCTCTGAGTATTAGTGGCAGAGCAGAAAGATCAGCTCAGCCATACAGACCACAAATCACTGCTACAGGGAGAGAAAACAGGAGCTTGAAGCAGGCTATTAAAGAGATATGAAAAGATACAGCAGAGAAGCTTTGAAGAGACAAAACTGTTTGCATTGCCTAGAAAGCTTCCAAAGCCAGAGAAAGAATCTGCATCTTCCCCTGCAGACTTGAAGCTTGTTTTCCCTTAACCCTCTCCAGGAGCCCTTCAGAGCAGAGGAAGTTTTAACCATTTTACATAGGTTCCAGCCCCTAGCAATCCTCCTCCTCAGAATTTCCCTGCTCCCACCCTCTGCCCTTCTTGTAGGGCATCTGCTTGCCCATCTCCACAAGGTGTCCTGCCTGCTGTCCCACAGCTCTCCAGTGATGAGCACACCTGGTCCCACAGCTGATCCCAGAGAGGATGGATCAGCCTATCATAGATTTTTGTTTAAGAGCACAACAGGTTGAGATTATTTCACTTCACTCTTTTTCCAGGGGAAAAGGGCAGGAAAATAATCAAACTCTGGGTGAACTGGAGATGGATGCAGAGAGGCTGTACTTTAAAATGTGCAGGAAAAGATAGGGCATACACAAATCCTTAACACCTAACACAGACACAGGATACATGAGAATTCCCTCAAAAACCTTCCCCCCAACCAAACTTAAACCATCAAGACCCCAGTGCTCATTTTCTCCCACCCCCCACTGTCCTCCATTAGGCCCCAAGCAAGCTGAATTCACTGTGCCCCACGGCCTTGAAGCTCACAGCCTACCACAGGGTCCTCCCTACCAGACAAGGATCCCTTCTGGAGAGCTGGAAAGGTAGGAAGAAAAGAGAGGGAATTGACCTTGCTGCTTACTTTTAAAATGTCTGCAGCATTATGGGATTGAATAACATAATTATGACATCCAGGGGCAACCTGTTGGTCCCCTGGGATGGATCTTGGTCTCTGTAGGTTTTTTTAGGAAATCTGGCATAACCTGGAACCCCTCAGACCATGACATTCCTCAAGCCACGACACAACCAACATATTAAGTGCCAGGGCATCAATTTTGGTTCACAGTGGCAGCTTTCCCTGCCTCTGAGGCAAAACTCCTGTGTGTTTTGTCTTCTACCTTTCTAAATGATGGCAACAGCTGATTTTCTCTTCAGTTTCAGCATTTGCCCTGTACCTACACCTGTGGTTATTAGTCCCTGAATAAAAGATGTGTTTCTCAAGTGAGGATGCATCCAGTGCACCTCATCTGAAAGGAACAGCAGAGATTGTTCTGGGCCTTCCCACAACTCTTTTGCAATCAGTAGTGATTGCACAGAAGAACAACCACCATTAAAATGTGAAGCAAAAAAGGCCTTGGCTCTTATTATTTCCTATTTATTCCCTTTGCATGTTACAGCAGCACCTGCAAGCTGCATTCTCAGGCAGTGTGCAGAGAGGCAACATTTAGGAAAGAGATCTGCAAATCCATACTTATGTGTTCCATTTCTACAAAGGACTGGGAAAACAAAACTCTGGAGTCCCAGCATGGTGAGGGTTGCAAATGCCTCTGGGGATCATCCAGTCCAAACCCCCCTGCTGAAGCAGGGCACCCACGGCAGCTTGCCCAGGATCACGATGGCCAGGGGAGGTTGGAATCTCCACAGAGATGTGGAGGAGACTCCACAACCTCCCTGGGCAGCTTGCCCCAGGCCTCCAGCACCCTCACACCAAAGAAGATCTTTCTTCTGTTCACGTGGAACCTTCTAGGTTCCAGTTTGTGCCCACTGCCCCTTGTCCTGTCACTAGGCACCCCTGAGAAGAACCTGGCCCCATCCTCTTGCCCCCCAAAGCTCCTTTAGCTGTTGCTGAGCATTGCTCAGATGCCCTCTGGGGCTGCTCTTCTGCAGGCTCAACAGCCCCAGGGCTCTCAGCAGGTCTCTCTGTGCTCCTCACAGAGCTGCTCCAGGCCCCTCAGCAGCTTTGTAGCCTCTGCTGGACTTTCTCCAGCAGTTCCCTGTCTCTCTTGACATGGGGAGCCTGAGACTGGAGACAATGCTCCAGATGTAGCCTCCCTGGGGCAGAAGAGAAGGATAGGAGAAACTCATTTGACCTGGTGGCTGTGCTCTTAATGCACCCCATTTGCCTTCCTGGCCACAAGAACACTCTGCTGGCTCACAGTCAGCAATGGTATCCACTACACACTCAAGTTGTAGATGCTGAAGGATGTTCACTGACATGTTACACAATGATACAAAGTGTTAGCTGCCTCTGGAGTGTTTGCATGTGGCACTGAGATGTGTGGTGTATTCTCACAGGACCTGGCCCATGCATCCAGACAGGAAGTCACATAACTGTGCCAGGGTTGTGCCCAAGCAAATTATTGATTTGAGTTGTATTTGTGCTAATGGAGTCATGGAGAATCTTCTCAGTTCAGTGCTGGCACAGCCCAGAAGAGAATTTTTATCTTCTCATGAGAGGAAGGCAATTCACAGTTCTGTGCCCATTAAGAACAAGAAAAATGTTTGAAAGAATATTTACCAAGTGTGATGGTTTGGGAGTTCCCTGCCCCCACACACTCTGTAAAATCCCCCAGGCTAGACTCAGGCAGCTGGAACTTAAGGCCTGAAGCTCCATTTACAGCTCAGCACAATGTACAAGCAGAGATATACACAACAGACAGGAAGAGTTACAGACACAGACAAGTTAAAGGTGATACAGAAACACAATTCCCCTCCCAGCAATCACAGACCCCAGGAGGGGCTCCCAACCACTCTTCCACCTTCTCCCCACCCCTCTGCCTTACCCCAGGGCCTGCCTTACACACAAGGTGAGTTTGGAGGATGGGCAGGGTGGGTTAAAAGCAGAGTCATGAGTTGGGTTACACAGCAGAGAGGCCAGAAAACACAGCAGCTCCCAGAGAGAGACTCTCTGTGTTATCCATATCTGTGCCACTGTTCTTACCCATCTCAGCAAGCCTACGAGTGCAGCAGACATCACCACTGTTTGCTTCTCACAGCCTATCAGCTAATTTTTCTCATTGAAATATTCCAATTAGCTTCAAACCAGCTTCATCATCATTAGTCATTCCTTCATGCTCAGCTTTAGATACTTTACACCTAAATTCATTGTGACTCTGCATTCCTATTTGCTCTCCATCATTGGCAACCACCTGCGGCACTCCCCATGGTGCTCACAGCCCCACAGCTGTGCTCTTGGCAGCAGCAGGAGCTGGGCCTTTAGCAGGGTGCTTTCTGGTGCCCTCACAAGCAGTTCCTCTAACAAGCAGCCCAGACAGGTCCCCTCTTGCTTTTCAGCAATGCCTCATGTCAGCTGCAATTACCAGTGCCACAAACCACCCTGTGCAAACAGCCTATTTATAACTACGGCGGAGCGTCTGAGCGCTCGGCTCCGTAACGTAAATTCACTGCTCTGCTTTGTTTCTTCTCTTTCTGGTTCAGAAAATGGAATCTCTTCAACCTAATTGGTGTCATCCATCAAACATTTTTAACAATTTCTGTGCTTTTCAGACATTACTCATGGTAGTGTTTTCCATCATTTCTCATAAGCTTTCCCAATTAAGATAATAAAAGCTTTGCCACTTGCGCTTTCTCCTGCCTGCTTTGTTTCCAGGCTTGATTTTCACTCTGCTTTTTTCTTGTTTTTTTACTTTTTAATATATTTGTTCATGGGGTTTATTTTTTTTTTAGGTTGGTCAGGTGGGTTTTATTTCCATCACAGAATCCATAACTCCTCATGATCTTGGTTCTTTCAGGCTGTGTCCCTGGGTTTTAACAACTACTGTTTTGTTTTTTTTTTTTTGCTTTATGCTGCAGTTCTCAATTTTGCATAGATCACAGAATCCCAGCATGGTGGGGTTGGAAGGGACCATCTAGTCCAACCCTACTGCTAAAGCAGGTTCACCTAGAGCAGGTTGCACAGGAACAAATGCAAATGGGTTTTGAAAGTCTTTTGTATCTGCTGTCTGTGGTCACCTTGTTTCATCTGCTGTGTCCAACATGAAAGCATGAAAAGAGTCTCCTGGACAGGCTGGAGAGGTGGGCACAGGCCAACCTCATGAGGTTCAACAAGATCAAATGCAAGATCCTGCAGCTCAGTTGAGGCAATCCCAAGAACAGCTACAGGCTGGGCAGTGCCTGTAGGGAGAGCAGCCCTGAGGAGAGGGACTTGGGGGTGCTGGTGGAGGAGAAGCTCAACACGAGCCAGCAGTGAGCACTTGCAGCCCAGAGAGCAACCAGAGCCTGGGCTGCAGCAGGAGCAGTGTGGGCAGCAGGGCCAGGGAGGGGATCCTCCTCCTCTGCTCTGCTGAAACCCCCACCTGGAGTTCTGCATCCAGTGCTGGAGCCCCTGGGACAAGAGGGATGTGGAGATGCTGGAGTGTGTCCAGAGAAGGGCCAGGAGGATGCTCAGAGGGCTGGAGCTGCNCTGGGCATGGGCGGGGGGTTGGAACTGCTTGATCCTTGGGGTCCATTCCAACCCTGACTGATTCTATGATGATTCTATGGTTCTAGTTTGCATTTCTAAAGCTAAACTGCTTCTTTCAAAAAACCCCAAGCAATACAATACACAAATATTGTTCTGTCAGTCTAATCATGAGCTTCTACACCATCCTCCTTGAGCTTTCCTTCACCATTCTCTTCCTTCTCTTCATGTTGTCATTATTAATATCTAAAGGGTGGGTTAAATTAGCTTAAACCAGGAAGTTCCACTTCCACATGAGCAAAACTTCTTTAAAGCTGCTGAAGTCTGGAGCAGGCTGACCAGAGAATTTGTGGAGTCTCCCTCTCTGGAGCCTTCTAAGACCCACTTGGATGCATTTCTGTGTGACCTGTCCTGGGTGACCTGCTCTGGCAGGGGAATTGGACTCACTGATCTCCAGAGGTCACTTTTAACCCCTACCATTCTGTGATTCCATACGAGTCTGAATTCAAAGCCACCAAAAATGGTTCAGTAGCCATGGTGTGAGAGAGAAGGAGGCAGGCAATGCACTCAGCATTTCGAAGGGCAGATGAGGGCAGTGCTTCTTTGCAGCCCACCCACAGCCTACCAGCTTATGATGCCTTTGCTGCACTATATGGCAGCACTAACAGGCTACTCCCACTCTCCATGGCCATTCAGAACAAAGCTTGCTTTAAATTATATTACAGTGGGAACTTCTTTTTTTCTGGGTCTTTCAAAGAGATATTGCCACTGCAGATGGTCACTGCTGTGGAGGAGATGTTCTTATTCTCAGTCTTCATCACCCATTTGTTTCCCTGGCTCTGTCCTCTGCAGGACACTGCCTTCCCCAGGGCCCCGAGGAGATGACCACAGACTGCTACAGAATAAGTTGGGAGCCTCCAGCTGCAGAGTGTGAGCACTTTGATGTATTTGCAGAGTAAAATAATGGCTGAGGTCTTAATGGTGGCCAAGGTCCTTTACACTTCTGACAATCTTCCACAGCTAAAAGCAAAGTTGTGCTATCCCATCTCTGGCACCTATTAAGTGGCAAAAAAAGGAACACTGAACTTCATCTTTTTATGAGGCAGTTTTTACTTGCCAGCTTCTGCTGCTGGAAGTTGAGCAGAAGAATGGTTCTCTGGTAATTTGCAATAGCTTGGGAGAGATGGCTGCCACTTTGGCTCAGCTGGGAAGGGCTGCAGATGAATCAGCAGCAGCTCCCCCAGATGAAAATAGCTGTGTGTCTTTTAAATGTTTAATGGAGATTAACACTTTGTCATTGCGGCGCAGGGCTCGCTGCAACGCGGTGAGGGATGCTCCACGTTGGAACAGGCAGCCTGGTGGTGTGGTGCACTGAAAAGATACAATGACAAATCCCTGACATAAAGCCTGTCCTGGTTTGAACTGCCATTTGCCTTCCCAAAATAAAGACAAACACATTCCCATGATGGAAGATGGGGGATGGCTTTCCATTTATTTGTTGGTAGATGCATAAATCCAAAGGAGAAAGTTAATTAGACTCCCTGCTTGCAAGGCAGTGGAGTACACTCTGCTTGCTAATTATTTTAATATAGGTAAACAGCTATTGACAGCACAAGTCATTTCCCTCCACCCACAGTTAAGAGGCTGCCAGGTATCAGTGCTGCAGCTCAGAGCAAACCTGAGGCACTCTAAATGCCGAGTTTCAATCAATATGCAAATCGTTATTGTAAAATACATCAATGATAGTTTACTCCAGCTGGCCTCCAGTACTGCAGGTGTTCACTCAGCTCTGCATCTCAGTCACTGTTTTTCATTCTGAAGGCCCACGGGGCTGAGCTTGACATGACACTTAGCTACATTTTCTCTACTTGGAGCAGCTCATGCTCTGCATAGTGGCTCAGGTCAGCATGGTGGAAACCGGCAAGACGCAAAACACTTCCAGCTTCTGGAACAGGTTAATCACAGCCCCTAAAGCCTCCTGCTTGCCCCCCCTGCTTAACCATCCTTGCTTCTGGGTATCAGCAGGGCTAGAGGGTGCTTACCCAGGTGTTCTGCAGGACTGCTGCTCAAAAGCTCCTATTCATACCTGTTTTCACTCGGCGTTGTCTCTCAGAGGTAGGCTGCTAGTGCTACAGCTCTGAGCTTTAGAAGATTCTTTTAACTCACCTGCCCCAGCAGCCCCCTCCTGTCTTGACCTTTCCCTTTCAATTTACTTGCTACCTTAACAATAACAAACAAATAATAAAACCCTACCTTGTAATTTCCCATTCTGCAGTCTTTAAGGAGTCATCTAATTGAAAAAGTTCCAGTTCCCAGTGCTTTGTAATGAATATTTTGGATGCAGCAGGCTGCCTGGTCTCATTTGTTCTTACAATTGTGTCAAAACACTGGAAAATAACTTCCATTTTAGCAGGCATATTTCTTCTGCAGCGCATTTCCTTTTGGGGAAATTAGATATAACCCTGACTTTTCTTGGAATTACAACCCAAGTTCCTTTTAATTTTGTTTAGTTTTCAATGTTCCTTTGGAGGTCTTGCCATTTCTGAGCTCCTCAGGCATATATTCAGCAGTGGAATACAGTCCTCCAATGTTGCTCCTTCCAGCTGGCATCAAAACCATACTGCTCTAAAGCACCACCAAAAAATTGTATGGTTTGGATCAACTTTGAATTGAGGAAGGCAAAACAAAATATGTTTCACTCGCAGTAATTTATGTTTTCCCTCTTGCTGGAGACCTACAGCAACTGGCACAAAGTAATTGGTTGTATATTTCAGATCCAGAGATGTCCAAAGTGCTTGGTAAAGTTCAGAATGAACACCAAGCCCCTGCAGAAAAGGGTAAGAGGCATCTGGGTAAATTAACCTCTTGGCATCAACCACTGGTCCTGAACACAGCAAAGTGGCTGGTCAAGGAAACTGGGTGAGATACCACCTTGGCTGCAGCTGGCACTGCAGGGAGTGGAGAGATTCATGGCAGGACTGCAAGGCTTGGCAGGCCTCTGAATTCTTCAATTAACCACTGACCCACTTGTAGTAAATTGGATAAATTGATACATTTATTACCCAAACACTGCCTGTCTCAGCACATTAGACATTGTTTGTGCCAGGTTCTCACTGGGTCTCTTCTGCAGCACTGTGGCCACCTCACCTGTTGCTGCTGCTGGCCACTGCAGAAGGTGGGGAGTTACTCCCTGCAGGGTTTGCTTCGAGTCCCTCTGTCTTCCTTTCCATTTGAACTGGCTGCTGGCAGGGTTCAGGAGCATATAGCACATCCTCTGGGCTTTGTAGGGAAAAAATATTTGGAACCATCACAAAACACCCCCTTAAAATACATTTTCAACTATACAAATGTTTGTGTGGACCCTTTCCCTTCTGCAGTCTCGAAACCACACCTAAATTCCTTGCAGACACAGAAGCTGGATCTTCTTTACCTCTGAAATACCCAGGATGCTTTGGACAGGGAGAAAAAGGCAAGAATAACATCCTGAGAAGTTGCTGTTCTTGAGCTTAGTTTGGAGAGGCTGATTCCAGTGGGGTCTGTGGATGGTTATTTTTATGCATCCATTGCTCATTGACCAGGATAATCAAATAGAATATTCCATTTGCTTCCTGCTGTTTAAGTGCCTAATTCAGAGCTAATTGAAGTCAATGGGCAGATATTCATAGACTTTAATGGACCAGCCATAATCTTATGTCTACTTTTGTTCTTAAGTTACTTCATTTATCCCAACTATATTCCCCTTTCCCATGCATGCATGCATAGTTATTTAACATGCATAATCACCACCCATAAGTAGAAGGATTCTAAAGGAGCTATTAGAAGGGATTCCAGGGCAGATGTTTACATAGTCCTGTGACTGTGCTAACAGCATATATATAGGTTTTACATTGCTTTGATATCCAGTAGGACAGTTATCACCACAAAATCATATGTAAATTCTAAGGGGCTTTTGTTACCTCAGCTACATGAGGTAGAACTGAAGGCATCTGTGTGACCTTACTCACAACCTATGCATGTTTACACCCAAATGGCATAACTTTTCACCTTCAGTGGATAGAATATCATAGAATCATAGAATGGGAAGGTTGTAAGGGACCTCAAGGATCATCCAGTTCCAACCCCCTGCCATAGGCAGGGACACCTCCCACTAGCACAGCTCACTCAAGG
>VWYK01089833.1:19632-34993 GCA_013399775.1 Semnornis frantzii
GCTGGGGCAGCGTGGCCCTGCTGGGGATCCTGGCGCTGCAGGTGGCCTCTACCACCGGGCTCTTCGTTTACTTCTCCATGGCCATCTCCAAGGTGAGACCCTGCGACCCCCAAACCCCGCCAGCAGGGTACCGGCACCAGGGCGGAGGTAGCCCCTGAAGCGCCGGGAAGGGCTCCGGTCGCTCCCCCTCCTGCTTAGTGGGTTTCAGAAGTGGAGGTTGGAGAGGGGGGGGAAGTGGGGGGTGATGTGGAAACCATCCCCATTTCTCCTGAGAGCTCGGATCCAGATACGGGAACGGAGGGCACTGCTCTGAGCTCTGCCCGGAGACACCGATCCAGAGCCGCAGGCGGGGAGGGTGGCGGACCCTGTCTCCAGGTCCCCTGGGAGCTGGGATCCAGATGTAGAGGCGATGGGGACACACACACACAAACTGTCCTCAGTTCCCCTGGGAGCCCAAACGCAGACGTGGGGTGGGGGCAGACACTGCCCCGAGCTCCGTCTGCAAGCTGCGGATCCAGATGTGGGGGTGGAGGGTCGGGGGTGCGAACACTTCTCCCAGTTCCCCCCTGGGAAGCCACCAATCCAGATGTGGGATGGGGGTGGACACCGCTCCCCGCGCCGCCCATCCAGATGTGGAGAGAAAGATCCTTTGTCCTGGGCTCCGCGGGAGGGGGAGGCCCTGCTCAGGGGTCCCGGCAGAATCCAAAGCTTTGGAATGGGCTCCAGGCTCCTTGTTCCTGCTTCATCTCCCCCCACCCCATCCCACCGTCACCATTCCCATCCCATCCTCACTCCATGAACCCTACCACAGATCCTCCTCACCTTTTTTGTGATGTGCTGGAAGTGGCCTGGTTGGGAGCCCCCAACCCAATCCCCACAGCTCCTGGGTACTTGTTCCCAATTTATCACCCCAGATAACCACACTGGGATCCAACCATTCCCACAGTTTCAAACCAGACCCAAACTGGGATGGGTCTGATCCTGCTTACAGCTTTCCCACCCACACACTTTCTTCCTGCCCCAGAAGCTGATTCAGCCCCCCTGAGGAGGAGGAAGGGGAGAAACTGGAGGGATCTTGGCCACGGAAAGAGGGAATCTCAGGCACCTTCATCGTGGTGCCATCAAGAAGAGAGTCCTGTGGTGCTGAGTGTCCCACAAACCCAACACAGAACTGGGAGAAGCTAGGGGAGAAATCTTTCCCAGGGGTGTGTTGGGACTGGTGCCATGGGGACCATCCTCCAGCCCTCCCTGGGCTTCATTTCCATCCCTGGTCCCATGTGGGTGGGATTGAGGATGGGGCTGAGGGCCAGGAGAGCCACAGGAAGAAGCAGACCACTGACAGTGATCCTCCAGGCCTGGCTTCAGAGGGTGGTCACTGGTTTTGGTTAGAAAAGACCTCTAAGCTCATGGAGTCCAGCTATGAACCCAGCACTGCCAGGTCACCACCAAACCATGGCCCCAGCACCACATCTCCAAGGCTTTGAGACCCCCTCCACCACTGCCATGGGCAGCCTGGGCCAGGCCTGGACAACCCTCAGGGACAAGAAAATTTTCCTTATGTCCAAACTAAACTTCCCCTGGAGAAACTTGAGGACATTTCCTCCTGTCCTGGCACTTGTTCCTTGGGAAAGGAAAACAATCCTCACCTGGCTCCAGCCTCCTTTCAGGGAGCTGTAGAGAGCCTGAAGGTCTCCCCTCAGCATCCTTTTCTCCAAGCTGAACAGCCCCAGCTCCCTCAGCTGCTCCTCACCAGACCTCTTCTCCAGACCCTTCACCAGCTTTGTTGCCCTTCTCTAGACCCACTCTAGCCCCTTGATGCCCTTCATGGAGTAAGTGGCCCAAAACTGACCCCAGGATTTGAGGCGTGGCCTGGGAGGGTGATCCCTGTCCTGGTCCTGCTGGCCACACTGTTGCTGATCCAAGCCAGAATGCTACCACATGGAAGGTGCCACCACCTTAGAGGGACCAGGCAGAGCAGGACTGACCCTGGTGACACTGGCACACAGTACTGTTTGTGCTGCCAGCAGCCTGGAGGAGCTGCCCACACTGGCACTGGCACACACTGGCGTGGTGAAGCTCCGTACCAACAGCTCTAGTGCCAGAGGATTGACTGACTCCAAGAGTCCATGTACTCAGGCAAGCAGGTTCCAGCACGGAGAACCCAGCCCAGAACAGCACTGCTGGTCTGTGCTCAACCACCTCCAGCCATAAGGGGCACCCACCAAGCCCCCTGTCCATCCGCTAACCCATTCCCTAGTGCCCATGCTCCTGGCAGGTCCGGCTGCCAGTGCTAGACCAAAGAGCACAAAGAAACCACCAAACCCTCTCTATCTGACCTCCTGGTTCCTTCCTGCTGATATTGAGCCCAGCTGTGAGAACAGGCTGGTGCTGGGCACAGTGGGTGCCCAGAACTGGGACCATGGCTGGTGGGGGCTTGAGGAAAGGAGGGCCATGGGTGAAGTGTAGGGAGCTGGAGGTGGCCAAGCCCAGGGTGAAGATGTGCTTGAGCCCTGAGTGACAATATGGCCAAGCCCTGGGTGATGATGGGAGCAAGGCAAAAGACCTCTGAGTCCTGGAAACACCCCAGGAGATAAAGGTGGAGTGATCAAGGTGGTCAAGTTCACTTCCAGCTCCTGGCACACTGGTGTCAGGGCAGTTGTCCCATCTGTGCCTCAATTTCCCCCAAGGTGTGACCCTCCAGCCAGCCATGCCTGTGCCTCATGGTGACACCAGAGCTAGAGCAGAGCTGGATCACCTCAAGACAGATCAGGAAGGGGCAGATCCACATGGAGTGAAGCTTCCCAGCCCAACTCACCAGCCAGAAGAGGCCAGAAAACATCTCAGAAAGCATCTGAGATCCCCCAGGCTGACGCAGCACTGCTTGGGGACCCATCTGGGCAGCACAGCTCAGCATCTGGAGGGGCAGAACTTCAGAAGAACTTGTTGTGCAATCTCAGCAGCAGTGGGGAAGCACAGAGAGCAAGGACCAGGCTGCCTGGGCACGTCCAGCCCTCAGCTGTTCCCATCCTCCCTCAAAGCTGGTGTGTCCCAGCTCACCGTGGCCACATAGGCTTTGATGGTGTTGGCATCCCAGCAGTGCCACCTGGTCATTCTCAGCATGGCAGGGGTTGGAAGGGACCTCTGGAGATCATCCAGAGATCCATAAAGCAGGGTCACTCACAGGAGCTTGCCCAGGATCACAGTTTCCAGCTGGGTTTGGAATCTCCCCAGAGAACAAGACTCCACCACCTCTCTGGGCAGCCTGCTCCAGGGCTCCAGCACCCTCATACCAAAGAAGTTTCTCCTTATTTTGTCCCACCACTAACTGTGGGATAAGTGCAGGGTTATTGCCCACCCCATGATGTGACCATCTCCCTCTAGTCCCTGCTGCCTGCCCAGTTTGATGTGGGGACAGCCAGATGTTTGTGTTACAGCTCAAGGCTCAGGCTCCGGCGAGCATGGAGGAGCTGCGGTGCCTGCAGGTCATCAACCAGCAGCAAGAGGGCTCCAGCCTGGAGGAACTCATCACCAACCAGTCCTGCCTCAAGCTGGCCAACACCATCAAAGCCTATGTGGCCACGGTGAGCTGGGACACACCAGCTTTGAGGGAGGATGGGAACAGCTGAGGGGAGAGCTGGGTGGTGAGACACTGGAACTGCTTGTCCAGGGAGGTCATGGATGCACCCTCCCTGGAGGTCTTCAAGGCTAGGTTGGATGGGGCCTTGAGCAATCCTGTCTAGTGGGAGGAGTCCCTGCCCACAGTGTGGGGGTTGGAACCAGATGATCCCTTCCAATCCAAATCATTCTATGAATCTATTGACCTCACTGAGGAGGTGTCAGAAGACAGCTGCAAGGATGGGTTAAGAGGGGGTGGAGGAGTGGGGCTGGACTCCAGGCAGAGAGAAGCGGATGGACCTCAGAGCCCTGAAAGTCAAGGCAATGGAAGCTTGGAGCTGGTCTGTGTGGATCTCCCCTTCCCCCTTTAACCACGGGGCTGTTTCTCTCCGTGGCCCAGGTGACGGAGAGCGTCGTCCGCAGGAGCGCGGTGAAGGGTGAGTCCCTCCAGGCCCAGCAGAGCCACGCTCCACGTGCGGCTGGCTCGGCGTGGGCCTGGGAATGCCAGCGGGACGGGGAGGGGCTGCTCACTCCCGGGGCAAACTCCACTGGGAATGGGGTTGGGGCAGGAGGACAGGGACTGTCCCACCAGGCAGGTGAAAGGCACACGTCCCACAGGAAGGGGTTGGAGGGACAGCCCTGTCCATCTGTCTGGAGTCCACAGAGCCAGGGCCATGGGGTTCAGCTCAGAGCTGTTGGATAATGATTGACCAGACACTTCCAGCCTCTCTGATGGGTCAGTGGGACATCGCCTGCCCTGCTTGCCCAGTGAGGACCTGCTCTGCCAGCTTGGGCCAGGTGTCCCCACGCTCGCTGTCCTCTACAGCCCTGTGCCCCTTTCTTTGCAGAAGCCCAGAGGAGCTACCTGAACATCTCAGAGGGGCAGGTTCCTCCCAAATCAGCTGGCAAGCCCTCAGCACATCTCACCCTCCGCCCGCAGAGCCTGACCCTGGACGGTGAGTGGGCACCAGTGGGTTTCTGAGGAGGGAACAGGGGAAAGATCTCACCCAAAGGGGAGGGCACCAGGGCAGGATCATAGAATCACAGACTAGTTTGGGTTGGAGGACATCTAGTTCAGCCCTTCTGCCGTGGGCAGGCACACCGGCAAAACCAGGCTGCCCTCAAACGTGAGGAGATGTTTGTCCTGCCTAGCCCAAGGCCACCTTCTGCCATCCCTCCAAGCCAGGGAGATGTTTGTCCTGCCTAGCCCAAGACCACCTTCTCCATCCCTCTGAGACAGGGAGATGTTTGTCCTGCCTAGCCCAAGACCAGCCCCTTCACCCCTCCAAGCCAGGGAGATGTTTGTCCTGCCTAGCCCAAGACCACTCCCTTCACCCCTCCAAGCCAGGGAGATGTTTGTCCTGCCTAGCCCAAGACCCCCCCCTTCACCCCTCCAAGCCAGGGAGATGTTTGTCCTGCCTAGCCCAAGACCACTCCCTTCACCCCTCCAAGCGAGGGAGATGTTTGTCCTGCCTAGCCCAAGACCACCTTTCTCTATCCCTCCAAACCGGGGAGACATTTCTCTCGCCTAGCCCAAGAGGCCCAAGCTGGATGAGTGGGGGCAGGAGTCAGAGCCTCCCACTCCCATTCTCCTGCCCTTGCTGGGTGCTCCCCCGGCAGCCACTCACCGCCTGCCCCCACCCCTCCTCCACGGCGCAGGCAGCTCGGGGCGCTTCGGGAACCTGTCGCAGTCGTGCCGCCACGCCATCGCGCGCTGGGAGGACGGCACCATCCACTCCCACCTGCAGAACATCACCTACCGCGACGGGCGCCTGCGGGTCAACCAGGCGGGCAAGTACTACGTCTACTCCCAGATCTACTTCCGCTACCCCAGCGCCGGCGCCCACCGCTCCGTCCCGCAGCTCGTCCAGTGCATCAACTGGAAGACGTCCTACAGCCAACCCATCCTGCTGCTCAAAGGGGTTGGCACCAAGTGCTGGGCTCCCGAGGCGAACTACGGCCTCCACGCTCTCTACCAAGGAGGACTCTTCCAGCTGAAGGCCGGCGACGAGCTCTTTGTCTCGGTCTCCTCCCTGTCCATCGACTACAACGACGCCGCAGCCAGCTACTTCGGGGCCTTCAGGCTCGACCTCTGAGGGCCACCTCCCACCTTCCTGCTGCTCCTGCCCATCTGGTGTTGTCCTAGGGAAGCGGCTTCTTAAATAGGATGACGGTGGGATAGGGATTGAGGCCACAGAGGAACCTGGCACGGGTTGTCCCTTGAGGTGAGGGGTGAACTGGAGGACAGCACAAGGGGTGGTTGCCTGCAGATGCCACAGAGAGTTCCACCGTCCAGCCAGGAGGAAGCTCAGGAAAGGGACCCTGAGAACCTATGGGAGATATGGACATGGAGGTACATCACTTCCCTGGCTCACTTCTGGGCACCAAACAGCTCCCTGCCACAGGAGAAGCACCCAGATCCTATCTGCAACCACATCCACCAAGTGTCACCATGGCAGGGTGACCTCCTGCAAGTCTGACTCTGTGTCTGACAGGCCTGACCAGGCTGTGGGTGCTGGAGGTCCCCAGGTTGGAGGAACTGGGTTGGCAGCAGGAGTGGCACAGCACTGGCATCACTGGGGCAAAGTGCCAGGGGATGAGGCAGGTCCAGTTCTGGGAAGGAGCAAAGGAGTTTCAGTTCAGTGGGAACAGGGAGGGATGCCAGCACCCAGGAGGTCAAAGAGCAGGACCATGATGGTGAAGCAGTCACCAACCCAAGCAGCCACACCCAGGCACATGCCCGAGAGGCACTTCTGCCCCAGCTGAGCTGCAGAGGACAATCCAGCCCAGGAGCTTGCCCAGAAGGAGCTTCGCCATCACCATCTCCCCTGCACTTCTGAACAAGCATCTCCTCCCTTGGGGGTTTTTTGTCCTCCCGGCCCCACTGTGCCACCCACTGGCTCCCATCTCCTGCCCCACCAACAATCACTCTGCAGGGTTTCAGCCCTTATCCTGTCCTGCTCCCAGCAGGATCCACCTCCAGAAGGGACAAGTCCAACGCAGGGACGCTGCAGGCCACACTGGCCACAGAAGGTGCGTTTAAGGTGGGTAGGCTGGCTTGGTGCATGGACACTGTGGTGGCTGCAGCCCCTTTGTAGCCACCTGTGCCCTCCCTGGCTGTCCAGAGGCTGCTGTTGGGTACAGACAGCAGGACATGCTCCCAGGGAGGATGTGGGCACAGTTGGCACAGCCACTGGGGGGTCTCCACCCCGGTTTCAATAAAGCCTCTACTCCAGCATGGGTTGTGCACATCAGCATGTGGGGCTTGGAGAAGCCTTTGGTGCTCTGCAAACTGGATGTGTGGAGGTCCAGGCTGGTTGCCACATGGGGGCCTGGGCACCCTCATGCTGTCCCCTTTGCACCCTGCAAGGCAAGGCAGAGTGAGGGGCAGCTTCCTTCCAGCTGTTTCAATTGTCCCCACTGATCCCACACCTGCCACCCCAGCTCAGTGATGCTGGTGGTGCTGGGGTGCTGCTGGTAGCACAGGAGCAGCCTGGGTGTGATGTCAGAGCTCCTGGTTGTGATTCCAGATCTCTCTGGTGTGACGCCAGAGCTCTTGGTGCCAAGGCACCCTCCAGCAAGGAGCTGCTGTGGTTCCCAGGAGCTCTTTTGGCTCTGAGCTGCAGATGGAGCCCAGTGAAGGCCCCAGGCAGTAACTGAGTCCTGCCTCATCTTGCATCCCTCATGTCCCACAGGGTTCCATCACCACCTCCCCTACAGACACCCAGGGCATTTCCAGGTAAACTTGCTCCTGATTCCTAGACTGATGCTTTTATCTCTCCTGGGACCAGGGCAGCTCCACTGCAAGCCTCAGCACCAGGACCTGAGCTTGGCCCCACTCCTCCTGCCCTCTCCCATCTGTTCTCTGGGGCCACATCTCACCCAGCTGCCCCCAGAGGTGCTCCTGCTCCCTCCACTTTGGGGTTGCCAAGCCCAGCTCAAGGCATGGCTAAATCCCAGGGTGCCAAGATGGGTTTGGTCCTTACCCCACTATGGCCAGGCTGGAGTTGCCCCTTGGTCCCATCATCCATCCTATGGCTTCCCAGGCCTGAGCACCCTCTCTCTGCATCCTTGGCTAGGAGCTGGTGCCCCTCAGCAGCCTCCAGCTCCAGAGGCCCTCCCAAGGGCCAGTGTGTGGCTTCATCACCTTGGACCAGCCCCAAACACACAGGGCAGCTTTCCCAGCTCATCCCAAGCCACCCAACTGGAGATCACTGGGATCACCACCCTGCTGGGGTACCAACACAGCTGCTCCCCACTTCAAGCAGAGCTACAGGGTCTTGCTCCCCTCCAGGCCACTGCAACCTTGGCTGAGGTCTGTAGCCCCATGGAGCAGTGCAAGGACACCACCAACACAACCCAAGAACATGATACCACTCAGCAAAGATTCCCAATGTGTTGGGCCCCACAAAGCCCTCCCTTCCCAAACCACCTTGGAAGTGATCCCTTTTTAATTCCACTTCTGGTTCCTCCTCCTTTCTCCACCCCCTTGGCAACCAGCAACAAGAACCACACTCCCAAAATCCCAGCTCATCCCAGCTCTTTGGCAGCAGCCGTGGGAGCTCAGGGTGGAATGGGACAAGCTGGAGCAGATGTTTCAAAGTTTGCCTTTGAAGCAGAGTTCACAGCAGCCCCAGAGTGGTGGAGCAGGGTGGAGGTTGCCGTTGGCCACGCAGAAGCAGGAGGTGGTGGGATGCATAGAGCAGCTCCTCGCGTGAGCTGGAGGAGCCAGGCTTGGTGCCAGGGAGGCTCTGCTTTCCTGGAAGGGAGAAGACTTGTGGGTGGATGTGTTTGAAGAAGACAAACTCCACCAGCTTCAGGCCCATGGCCAAGTCTGGCACCAGGTGATGACAGACAGGATGAGGAGGGCAGAAGGGCTGGCAGGGGGCTCTCGAGGTCCCAACTGCAGCTTCTCCAGGTCTCCAGGTTGAAGCTGAACAAACAGCAAGTGTGGTGGTGCAAAACACACCCAGTGCCCATGGAGACAGGCCCAGGAGAAGCTGCTCCAGCACAACCTAGCCCAGCCCTGGCCTGCAGGGACTTCTCTGGTTTTGTTCCCACGGGCACATGGATGGGTCCAGGGATGTGGCCTCCATCACATCTCTGGGCTTTGTAGGAACCTGCAGCAGCAAAGCCTACAGAAAAAGCTTTTTTCCACCATGGCCTCCCCCAGGGTGGATTTCTGGTGGCACAGATACCACTGGGCAAAGAGCAAAGACCTTGAGCCACTCATTGTCACGTCTTCTCTTAGAGACATCCCAAACCCAGCTGGACATAGTGATCCTGGGTAAGCTGCTGTGGGTGACCCTGGTTTCACAGGGTCCTGCCCATGCCAGGATGGTTGCAGCTCAGAGCCTGTGTGTGTCTGAACATGGCACCTTCAGGAGGGGCAGGTCCCACACCCTCCCCATGGCCTTGCTCATCGGCTGCCCACAGAGGTTGCTTTGCTCTGCTGAGATTTCTTCCTGCAGCTGCTGGGTTCCTGCCCTGCCTGGAGGAACCTGTGGCTTCAGGGAAGAGGATCAGAGCTCAACCTGACTGCCAGCAACCAAAGTGCTCAGCAGATGTTTGCCTTTCCCATGCCAAGGGAGCATGGAGCAGCCTGAAGGCGTCAGGGCTGCCTGGTGTCTGCCAGCCCCACCTCCACCAAACACACAATCACCTGGTTGGGAGAGGCCTCCAGATCACAGAGCCACAGAACTGTTTGGGTTGGAAAAGACCTCTGAGATCAGAGAGTCCAACCATCAACCCAACACCACTATGGCCACTAAACCATGCCCCCAGGTGCCATATCCACACCTTTCTTCAATACCTTCAGGGATGGTGACTCCTCCACCTCCCTGGGTAGCCTGTTCCAATCATCGAGTCCAACCTAAGATCTCCTTGTACACAATTCATAGGCCATGTCCCTAAGCTCCTCATCCAGATGTCTTTTAAACATCTGCAGGGATAAGGACTCCACCACTGCCCTGGGCTGCTGAGGCCAATGCCTGATGACCCTTTCAATGAAGAAATTGTTCCCCATGTCTAACCTGAACCTCCCCTGGGACAGCTTGAGAACATTTTCTCTTGTCCTATCACTTGTTCCTTGAGAGAAGAGACCAATCCCCATCCAGCTCCAAGTTCCTTTCAGGGAGTTGTAGAAAGCCAGGAGGTCCAGCTTCAGCCTCCTTTTCTCCAGGCTCAACAAGCCCAGGTCCTTCAGAACACATTAAAAATAACTTCAAAGCGCCTGAAACCAAAAGCTCCAGCTCCTGAGAGCCTTATCCCTGCCAGGTGCCACCTCCCAGCCTTTTCTCCTGCTGTGAGAACAGCACTGGTGAAGTGGAGCAGCAAGGGGTAGTTAAGTACACTACTGCAACTCTAATCATTCCCAGGTTGACCTCATTTCATTGGCTGGGTCAGGCACAGCTTCCTTGTAGTGCCTGCCAAGGGGCCTTCTTATCACCGCTCTCTGCTCCCAGCCAGCCAAGGGCGTTCACAACCCCAGCTGGGCTGCCCTTTGTCTCCCAAGAACATTCCAGGGATGAAGTCTCTTTTGTCCTCCTCTCACCACTCCTCCTGTTGTTAACCAGCTCATCACTGCCTCCCAGCAATTTGTTCCTCCAAACAAGACTCTCTTTTATTTTCAAGTCCCAAGTTCAGGAGAAGTTCATAGAACCATAGAACATTAGGGGCTGGAAGGGACCTCGGAAGATCACCTGGTCCAGCCCTCTTGCCAGAGCAGATCACCCTGGAATGCTCTCGGATATCTCCAGAGAGGGAGACTCCATAACCTCCCTGGGCAGCCTGTTCCAGTGCTCTGTCCCCCTCACAGGGAAAAAAAAAAAAATCTTCCTCAGGTTCACATGGACCCTCACAGGCCTCACCTTCCACCCATTGCCCCTTGTCCTGTCACTGGGCATCACTGAGAGGAGGCTGGCTCCATCCTCCTGGCAATCATCCCTTACATATTTATAAACATTAATGAGGTCACCTCTCAAGTTCAGGGTGGGAAGGAGGAAATCCACTCTCAGAACCGAGTCACCGCCCCAGGAAACCTTTGCTTGGGATGTTGTAAAGGCAGCAAGCTGGGGGTGGGACCTCGCTGGGGCATGGAGACAGCCGGCACCACTCTGCCCTGTGGACACCCCACTGGCCACCCCAGCTCTCCATCAAGCCTTGAAGCCTTTCATTGCCAAGCAAAACAGCACAGCTAAGGAGAGCAACTTGTGAGGGTGGTGAGATGCTGAATAGGTTGCCCCGAGAAGTTGCAGACAGCTTCACCCCTGGAAGTGTTGAAGACTAGCCTGGACAAGGCCTTAAGCAACCTGATCTAGTGGGAGGTGGGCCAGCCCATGGGCAGGGGGGTTGGAACTGGATGATCTTGAAGGTCCCTTCCAACCCAAACCATTCCATATGCCATGTGACACTGGTAGTACTGGGCTCTGTGGACATCACAGATGGGCAGAGAAGATGAAGTGAGCAGCAAACTGGAGGTGAGAGCCCACTGGCCCCACAGCTCATGGAATCCCAGACTGGTTTGGGTGGGAAGGGACTTCAGAGCTCATCCAGTCCACCCCTCTGCAGTCAGCAGGGACATCTGCAACTAGAGCAGGTTGCTGAGCCCCAGCCAACCTGACCTGCAGTGGTGCCAGGGATGGGGCATGTCCCACATCTCCAGGCAACCTGGGCCAGGCTCTCACCACTCTCCATGTCAAAACATTTCTCTCTTATCTGCAGTCTCCATCTCCCTCTTTAAACCCAAACCATCACTCCTTGTCCTGTCACTACAGGCCCTGTTAAAAGTCTCTCCCCACCTTTCTGGATCAGCCTCCTGAAGTCCTGCAAGCTACCAGGTGACCCTGGAGCCTTCTCTTCTCCAGGTTGAACAACCTCAACTCTCTCAGCCTCACACTAGGCTGCAGGAAGCACCAAGACAAGGACTCAACTCCCACTTGCCCTTCAGGAGACCCATGGCCAGAGCAGGGTCCCCAGTAACACGCCTCAGAGATGGGACTTTATCAACCCCCAGCAGGTCCCTGCTCTTCCCAGGGTTGGGGTAAAGAGGAAGGTCCCTATGGCCACCTCCTCACACTGAGCATCACCCCCGGGGCTCGAAGTCTTAGGAAGGGCTGGAAAAGGCGTTTGCGAGAGCATCAGCCCCAGGCTTATCTCTGGCTGCTCGACCCCAGCCAAGGAGATGACAGCCTGCGCGTCCTCCATCAACCCTATGGCAGGGCCCCAGCTGGGACTTGTTCAAGCAGCTGCTGGCTGGAGAGAAACCCCCGGGCTCCTCCTGGAGTCACTCTGAAGGTACAGCACTAGGAAAAGCGAGAGCTGGACAAACACAAAACAGCAGGGGAGACAACCCCTTCCCAGCCAGGGGAGACATCCCTCAGTTAAACCCGAGCGTGGTCTGTGCCCTGCACCCAGCTTCTGAGGGAACCTGGGTTTGTAGGAACTCAATAAAAGCAAACAGCAACCTGGCTGACTCCGAGGAGCCAGCCCACAGACCTGCTCTGAGAACACACCATTTCCCCCCCTGGAAAGCAGGAGCCTCCAGAACCCACAGCTCCCTGGGGAAGGCATCAATCCCTACAGCGAGTTATCAATCCATGTGCCCACATCACCCCTCAGACTCTCACCCCACTTCCAGTCAGGTGTTTCCACCCCCCCGACCCCGGCACGGGTTTCTCACAAGCAGCAGCTACACATGGACATCCCACCACCTCCTGCAGGTCTGAAGCTGCACTGAGGTGCAGTACCTGCTCCACAGCCAGACGTTTGGCCATCAGGAAACAGCAACCCTCAATCCCTGGCCACAACATAGCAGCCTGGCCCCACTCTACAGCCTTACTGGTGAGCCAGAGATGAGAAAAAGCTCAGCCACAGACTGTAGAAGGATATCTGCCTGTGAGCAACACCACTATGAACATCACCAGCTTCCAAAAGCTCTATCCAAAAGTTCTACCTCCTCAGCTCCAGTAAACAGTCACAGCTTTATTGACAGGAAAATAATTGGCTAAGATCCAGGGCAGGGACTCGAGGAGCACAGAGGTGGAGCACATCCCCATGGTCTGGAAGGGCTTTATTGCATAGCTGTTGGCCAGAGGAGCCAGAGCGGCGCTCATCCTCCCACCAGGATCCAGGCCTGAGGAGAGGAGCAGGGACCAGCACAGGCATCCTTGTAAACGTCCTGGGCACAAGGCTCTCCAGTGGGACATCCTGGGCCACCTAAGACACTGCTGGAGGAGGAAGAGGTCACTTGTGCAACATCCAACACGACAGGAGCGGCCTGGGGAGGGAGAGCAAGGCCGGGCAATAACCTAGGGCTCGGTTGTTGGTGGGATTGCAATCACATGCTGGAGGGAACTCAAGGAGGAGGCATCCTCAGCAGCCATCTGCAGAAGGGATGATAGTGAGAACATCAGGGTTGGCCCCTCTGCCCTCTCCTTGGGCCTCCCCTGGCAAGGCAGTGGCAGGAATTAGATACATTCACAGGTGAACCAAAATGAGCTTCTTCCCAACCGAAAACAGGGCCCAGTTTAAGGAGAACTGGTGCTAAGGGCAGGGGGAGTGTTTGGTTTTGGGGAGGGGTTAGGGCTTTGGGGCAAAACATCCTCAGGCAGCCAATGGTTTTATTTCTCCTCCCCCAGTTTGACTTGAGGAGGTTCTAATTATTAGCCAGTGGCTAATTGGGAATGCACCACCCCTGAGTGAGGCCAACGTCCTCCTGCCACCACCCCAACACCATGTGCAAAATCATCCTTCTCCTGCAGCATTTCTGAAGAGCAGAGCTTGGTCACAAGACATCAAACAAAACAAGGAGAGGAGATACAATTCAAAGAGCATTTTTGCCTTTACTCCTCCATGGAATCTCTCCAATTCAACTTCACCAAAGCAAGGTAAATCAAGGTCCTTTTGTTCTTCTCTACTCTTCTTTAGAAGTTCCACAAATGATGTAGTGCAATTGGTTATCTGGTAGAAAAAAAAAAAAAAATAAACAACCAACCAAACAATTGTCCTCTTCAGCTCCATGGGAGGAAAGGCTGAAAACAGTTCCATGGTCTCCATAAAAACAGGGAAGAAGATCCAGGGTCTCCTAGAAAAGTCTCTTTTGTGTTGAGCAGAACAGCAGCTCCTGGGCTGCCTTCAGTTGAAGAGGATGGAGTCTGGGTCCTGGTTGGCCAGTTGTGCAATGTGCTTCAGAACGTCCTTTTTGGTGATGATCCCCAGCAGCTTCCTGGGGAATGAAGACACCTTTTAGTGGATCCCCTCCCTCAGAAGGGACCTTTGCTCCTGCACAGGTTCAGCTTTAACAGAAGTGTCATCATGGATCGTGACATGATGAGATATGCTGAGACACCGCAACAGGGTTGCCCAGGAAGGTCGTGGATGCCTCCTCCCTGGAGGTGTTCACAGTCAGGTTGGATGAGGCCTTGAGCAACGTGGGCTAGTTGAAAGTGTCCCTCCCCATGGCAGGGGGACTGGAACTGGATGATGCCTTCCAACCCAAACCACTCTGTGAGTCTATGAATCATTGACCTTCCACACAAAGTATGGTGCTCAATGGAGTCCCTTAGCACTTGACACACAGATAGGCACCCCCAAATCCCAGCATGGTGGGGGTGGGAAGAGACCTCTGGAGATCATCCAGTCCAGCTCCCTGCTAAAAGCAAGGGAACCCACAGCAGCTTGCCCAGCATCACAATGTCCATCTGGCCTTGGAAGCTCTCTAGGAAGGAGACTCCACAACCTCTCTAGGCAGTCTGTTCCAGGCCTCTGGCACCCTCACAACAAACAAATTTCTTCTCCTGTTCAGGTGGAACCTCCTGAGTTCCAGTTTGTGCCCATCGCCCTTTGTCCTGTCCCTGGGATAAGGAAGGCTCTAGTTGGTGCTGATAACAGGACAAGGGGTGATGGTTTGAACTCAAAGATGGAGATTCAGACTGGAGAGAAGAAAGAAATGTTCAACACTGAGAGCCTGAGCCAAGTTTCCCAGAGAGGTTTGAGATGCCCCATCCCTGGCACCATTGCAGGTCAGGCTGTTTGCGGCTATGAGCAACTTACTCTAGCTGCAGATGTCCCTGCTGGCTGCAGAGGGTTGGACTGGGTGAGCTTTAAATGACCCTTCCCAGTCAAACTGTTCCACGACTGCATTCTATGCTGAGTGCTCTGCAGGTCAGAGACCTTTCTTCACCGGAAGGTGAGGAGGCTCTGCCCCAGGCCCACAAACACCTCTGAGACCCAGCAGGTTCTTACCCGTTGTGGGTGACCAAGCACTGGCGCAGCCCCAGCTTGCGGAATATGTCCACCACGATCTCCATGGGCGTTTGGTCTGTCACTGTGAAGGGACTGAGGTCCAGGATGCTCCTCAGCTTCAGCATGGAGGGGGAGCTTGGAGGCAGCGGAGGAGAGTGGTCGGTGAAATAAATAATGGAGGTGCTGACGATGCCGTCCTGCTTCTTCCGGGCGTTCTCTGGAGCAAGGAGCAGCTGATGAAGCATCACCACAGGCCCCAACACCATTCCCTTCTCACTCTGCCCACACCAGGGTGGCCTTAAAGGTCTGCTCTGCTTCCCAGAGTAAGCAATGACCCAAGGCTGAAGCATTTCATTCTGTCTTTTCATCTCTACTCTGTGGCCTCCAAAGCCTCCAACGTCTAGGCCTTGGGCCTCTACACCCTAAGGGAGGCCGGGGGGGGCCTCTACACCCTAAGGGAGGCTGGAAGTAGGGAGTCCTCCATGCACTAAGGGAAGCCAGG
>VWYK01089833.1:35231-65720 GCA_013399775.1 Semnornis frantzii
CCCATGGGTGTTCAAAGCCAGGCTGGATGAGGCCTTGAGTGACCTGTACTAGTGGGAGGTGTCCCTGCCTACGGCAGGGGGGTGGAACTGGATGAGCTTTGAGGTCCCTTCCAATATAAGCCATTCTATGACCCTCCAGCAGCTTCGTTTCCTGTCTCTGGCCCTGCTCCGCCCCCTCAGCGTCCCTCTCGCAGCGAGTGGCACTGCTGCCCAGGTGCCCTCTCACCCCTTACCAATGGAAATTATGAGGTCTCTCCTGAGGACAAAGCCCACCAGCCTCTGGGACTCCCGGGACACCACCACCGGGTAGCCGCTGTAGGTGGTCTCGTTGATGATGGTCTCCACATCCTCCACGGTCATGCTGTCCTGAGTGATGACAGTCAGAGGAGGGTCGCTCCTCCGCGGCCGCATCACGTCCATGGCAAGAGTCTTGTGGGAGAACTCCTCCTTGGCCTCCAGGAAGGGGTACCCGTTGAGGCGAATGTGGGCATCGTAGATCCCTTCCCTCCCGATGGCATCGGCCACCCACTTGCTGGTCATGGCTGCGGCCATCAGAGGGACGATGTACTCCAGGCCACCCGTCAGCTCAAACATGATGACCACCAGTGACACGGTCATGCGGGTCACCCCACCTGCAAGCACAACACAAGACGACAGGTGATGTGAACGAGAAGCTTTGGGGGGTTCCAGGAGAGCTGTTCTGAGGTGCTCTACAGCTGTTCTCTACCAGCACATCCAGAGAGGGTCCTGAGCCAACCAGTGGTTGCGCTGCTGGATGCCTACATCACACTCAGCCTTGTAGTGGAAGTCAAAGATGAGCAGAACACAACACTGAGGCCATCTGCCCCTTTGTGGTAGTCCCATGTTCCCTACCCTGCAGAGCTCTGATGGATTTTCCAGTTGTCTGTTCAGGAGGCTCCCTCTGAAATTCATCATGCCCAACAAGAGGTTGGTGTTGGCAGAAGAATTCAGCACTTGCCCTGCTACAAAGTTCCCTTTCAAGAACTTCCAAAGATCTTGAGACACCACCAGCATCTACAGACTGGGAGAACCACAGTGGTGTCTCCCTACACCTCTTCACGTGGCCAGCCAAGACCCAAACCACAGCTTGCCCCTCCAAAGTCACCTTGCTTACCCAGACAAGCAGCAGCCCCAACCATGGCATAGAGGCCAGGAGTGATGCAGTCTGCTCCTTGGCTGCACCAGCCGCTGAAGATGGCCCAGTCATGGTGGTAGAAGGCCAGCTGCTCCATGGCTACGCCCAGCAGGCGCCCAGCAATGGCACCCACTGCCATGCTGGGGATGAAGAGACCCGAGGGCACCTGTGAAAGAACACCAGTGACCACTCTGTCCTCAGACATTTCACAGAACCCCCAAATCCCAGCACCGTGGGGGTGGGAAGGAACCTTTGGAGATCTTCCCTTGTTAAAGCAGGGACCCACAGCAGCTTGCCCAGGATCACAATGCCCAGATGGGTTTGGAAGCTCTCCAGAGGAGGCGCCACAACCTCTCTGGGCAGCTTGCTCCAGGCCTCCAGCACCATTAAATTACAGAAGTTCCTCTTCATGTTTAGATAGAACTTCTTATGCAGAACTTCTTCCATCACTCAAGTCTTTGAAACCACAGCTGGGGTTCTGGGTATGGGTCTGGGCTCCCCATTCAAGAAAGACAGGGAACTGCTGCAGAGAATCCAGAGAAGGCTACAAAGATGCTGAGGGGCCTGGAGCTGCTGAGCCTGGGGGAGAGCAGCCTGAGAGGGGATCTGAGCAATGCTCAGCAAAAGCTAAAGGATGGGGGGGGCAAGAGGATGGGGCTGAGCTCTTCTCAGTGGTGATCAAGGACAGGACAAAGAGGATGGACACAAAGTAGAGCCCAGGAGGCTCCATCTGANCAGAACTTCTTCCATCACTCAAGTCTTTGAAACCACAGCTGGGGTTCTGGGTATGGGTCTGGGCTCCCCATTCAAGAGAGACAGGGAACTGCTGCAGAGAATCCAGAGAAGGCTACAAAGATGCTGAGGGGCCTGGAGCTGCTGAGCCTGGGGGAGAGCAGCCTGAGAGGGGATCTGAGCAATGCTCAGCAAAAGCTAAAGGATGGGGGGGGCAAGAGGATGGGGCTGAGCTCTTCTCAGTGGTGATCAAGGACAGGACAAAGAGGATGGACACAAAGTAGAGCCCAGGAGGCTCCATCTGAACAGGAGGAGAAACTCCTTTGGCGTGAGAGTGCTGAAGCCCTGGGGCAGGCTGCCCAGAGAGACTGTGGAGTCTCCTCCTCTGGAGACCTTCCAAACCCACCTGGACATTGTGATCCTGCTGTGGGTGCCCTTGCTAGAGGATGGGATTTGGACTGGATGATCCCCAAAGGTCCCTTCCAACCCCCTCCAGGCTAGGATTTAGGAACAGAAACTCCATTTTGGGGCAATTCTCTCACCTTCATGCCAAAAGTGAAGATGGTGATGAAGACCTTCATGAGCAGGGCCAAAGCCAGCTGCCACATGGCAGTGTAGACCCCTGGGCCAGCAGCTCTGTCCGGCAAGTCGTCCCCTTTGGTGCTGTTGAAATCGTTGACGTACTCGCAGAGCTGGGAGGAGTCCAAGATGCCACAGTCATTGAAGAGCTCTGAGATGAGCTCGCTGGTGCTCATCCTGGTGTACTCGTTGGGGAAGGCCAGGATGGCAGTGATGGCTGTCACCACCAGCACCTCCAGCACCGGGTATCTGCCAAGCTTGGTGGTCTTGCGCCGCCTGCACCAGGCGATGTTGCTGCGGATGAAGAAGGCTCCCCAAAGCCCACCAAATATCCCCAGGAGGATGAAGGGCACGAGCTCCAGCAGGTGCCAGGGCATGTGGAACTCCACGTAGAAGAGGACCAAGCGACTGTTCCCAAAGGGGTTGATGGAGCGCAGGGTGAAGGCGGCCACCAGAGCCGCAAAGAAGGATCTCCAGAGCGTCTTGAGAGGAAAGTAGTAACTGACCTAAAAGGGGAACACAAAGATTGGGTCACCCTGGCACTTGTCACCCTCCTCCTTCTCCAGCCCAGCACCCCAGACTTTGTTCTGAGCTCCAGAAGGGGACCATGACCAGGATGGGTCCCGGCCTGCCTATCTCCAGTGCGAGTGCCCTCTGCAGTCCCTGAAGTGGAGGTGACAACAGGAGCTGTCACGAACCGGCTACGAGCTCACTCCAGAGACTTGACAGCCAAGAGTGCTCTGCAAAGCCCAGGAGTGTCCAACAACAGTCTGTGCCACAGCTGCCACCACAGCCACTGCTCAGCTCAGCAGAACCAGCCCAGTCCTCCTCTGAGCTAAGCCCTGAAGCCAGCAGTGTGATCCACCACGTCTGGATCAAGAGCACAAGGATTAGAAGCTTTCTCTGAAGAAAAGGGATTTGATAAACAAGGGTTGAGAACAAAAGGGGTTTGACAGAAGATCCTTGAGAAGGGGTTAGGTAAAGGTCAGAAGCTCTTTAAGAAGAGGTGTGATAAAGAGGGATTGGAAGCTCCTCAAGAAGGAGGTTGGTAAATAGGGATTGGAAGATCCTTGTGAATGAAAGGGATTTAACTGATAGGGACTGGAAGCTCCTCGAGAAGAAAAGGGGATTGACAGACAGAGATTGGAAGTTCATTTTGAAGGAAAGAGGCACAAGGACTCAGTCTGTCCCAGGCAGCCTGCCACAGAGCTGTCAGGAGGGAGTGGACACCTGGAAGCATGGCAGAAGCTGTGTCTGTGAGCAGTCAGTTCAGCTGAGCATGGATAAACCAAGAGGTTCACTACAAAGCTGTGGATGAAGATCATCCAAAAGACATTCCCCAGTGTGGATGAGAATTACCTGGAGCTCCAATCGGCTGCTGGGTTGCTTGGCCTTACAAACACCACCAACCAACCAAGAGGGTCTCTCCTCTCCAGACCCAAGCCGTTGGGAGGGGGTTGAATTTCTAAAGCAGCAGGGTCAGCAAGGAGCCACTTGGCCCAGAGGCAAGAGAAAGTGCTGCTGTTACCTCTTCCAGGCTGAAGAGCACTCCTCCGATCGGCGCGCCGAAGGCCACAGACACACCAGCAGCTGCTGCTGCTGACAGAACCTAGGGGACAAACCAGACAGGCAGAGAGTTCCATCTTCCTTCCCAAACCTTTGTCCTTCTGCTGTTTGTCTTTACCTCAGTTTGGACAATTTTTATCTCCAGGGAGTGCGGAGTCAGCCAGGAGCTGACCTGGGTCAGACGGCAGGGCAACAAGAGTTCCTCCTTCAGGAGAAGGGCTGCCAGGAGCCACCAAAGCATTTGGGCTCACAGAATGGTTTGGGTTGGAAGGAACCTTCAAGATCACATAGTTCCAAACTCCCTGCCATGGAGAGGGACACCTCACACTTGACCAGGTTGCTTAAAGTCTCATCCAGTCTGGTCTTAAACCACTTCCAGGGACAAGGTATCCATCTCTTCTCTGGGCAACCTGTTCCAGTGTCTCACCACCCTCAGAGCAAAGAACTTCTTCCAAATGTCCAACCTAAATTGACCCTGCTCTAGTTTCAAACAATTGTCCCTCTCCCTATCACCACAAGCTAAGATGAGAATATGGTCTCAAGCTGTTCCAGGAGATGTTTAGCTCGGACATGTGGAACAATTTCTTGCCCTTGAGGGTTGTCAAGACCTGGTCCAGGCTGCCCTGGGCAGTGGTGGAGTCCCCATCCCTGGAGAGATATCAAAGCCATGGTAGAGATGTGGTGTTGAGGGCCATGATTTAATGGTGACCTGGCAGTGCTGGGTTAGTGGTTGAGCTCCATGATCTGAAAGCTCTTTTCCAACCAGACCAACTCTCTCATTCCATGATTCTATGACAACCTGCACTGGGTAGGAGCTGTTGTGGGGTCACTTCCTACCCAAGATGGCGTTTGCCCCAACAAGGTGTGGTACTGAAGCACACCAAGAACATGCCAAAACAGAGTAATTTACAGGCAGAGCACAGCCCCAGCCCCACCAGTGTGCCCACACCACCTCAGCAGCTTGCCCACACCTGGTGTCCCTCCATACCTCTCTGCGTTTGGCTTCATTCTTCCGGTACTTGGTGAAGAGGTGACACAAGATGTTCCCACAGCAGCAGGCAACGTGCACCAGGGGCCCCTCTTTGCCCAGGCTCAGCCCAGAGGACACTGCCAACACTAAGGTGATGGTTTTGATGATCAGGGTCCACTTGCCCAGGTAGCCTCTAATGATGAAACCACTTAAGATAGTTTTGATCTGGAAGTCAAGCAGACAAAGCTCTACAGGCTTCCAGTCAAGCCCTCATCAGAGCTCCTGCCTGATCAGGTTGCCCTTAGCTCTCCCCCCACAGCTTTCAGAGCCCTCTCCAGCTATCAGAAGTAGAGTTGGTCAAGAGATCTTTCTGTGCAAAGATAAAAAGAGCTGTTTGAGTCCTTCCTTCAGCCACTGTCTGTGCTGAAGAACAACCTGAGGCTGGTTTTTGGGAGCTCTTACACAAACAGTGCTTTTGAAAGGACCTTCTGCAGGAAGCTCTTTTTCAAAGGACTACATGGAGCACCAGACATGCTTCAGGAAGAGTTTGGGGGGAAAAAAAAAATACATTAAGACACCATCTAAAGCCCAAGAAACAATTAGTCCCTAGCAGGAAGGGATGGTGAATCCCCAACCCACCTCCCAAAGCCCAGCCCACTCCCATTCTCACTCACCTCTGGGATCCCTGAGCCGCAGGCGTAAGGAGCAAAGCCCTTGACGAGCAGCACAGCGAGGAGGGAGAAGAGCAAGGCCCAGACAACATACATGAAGTAATTGAGAATGTAGGCAAAGGCCCCCTGAAACACAGAGAAAGTGACCCAAATTGGATGATGTCAGCTGAGATCCCATCAAACCTGCACACTGAAGCAAGCAGACAGAAGTTGTGAGGGCTCCAAACCCTAAGGTGGTCAACGTTTGGACTTGATGATCCTCACAAGGTCTTTTCCAGCCAAAACAATTCTATGATTGGTTGGACAGGGCCTGGAGCAACCTGGTCTAGTGGAAGATGCTCCTGCCCATGGCAGGGGGATAGATGATATTTAAAGGTCCCTTCCAACCAACCCTAACCAGTCTTGTTCTATAACAGAGTAGACAACAACAAACAGCTACCAACAGCAGCCAGAAATGGAGAAAACTGAGTCTGAGGTTTCAAGGTCAAGGGACATGTGGTGGGTTGTGAGGTAAAACCAACCCTATCTGCAAAGGTCATTACCTTAAAGAGCAAAGAAGGTACACCAGTAGATTGGTGCTGGGATGAGGGTTGTCACAGCCATGCAGGCAGCTCCACTGGACAGAGCAACCAGAAACACATCACTTGAGCTCGTCCAGCACTCCACTGACATGTCCATGGGCTAAATGTCCTTCAACCAGCCACTCCAGGCACATGACTAAGGTACCTTTTGTCCTCTCCCACCCCCTCCAAAGACAGGGAGGATGGAGTTAGGTGGGGGTTGGTCTCTTCTCCCAAGGAACAAGTGACAGGACAAGAGGAAACTGCCTCAGGTTGCTCCAGGAGAGGTTTAGGTTGGACATGAGGAACAGTTTCTTGCCCTTGAGGGCTGTCAAGGCCTGTTCCAGGCTGCCCAGGGCAGTGGTGGAGTCCCCATGCCTGGAGTGGTTTCAAAGTTGTGGAGGAGATGTGGTGCTGAAGGACATGGTTTGGTGGTGGCCTGACAGTGCTGGGTTAAGGGCTGGACTCCGTGATCTGAAAAGTCTCCTCCAATCAGAATGATTCCATGATTGTAGAAATAACTTGTTTGTATCTTTACACCCCTTGGAGACCACCTGGAGCTTGTCCCCCTGGCACACACATCCCACAGGGGACAACACAGGCTGGGGAAACACGACATGCAGCAGCTAAAGGCTCACATCACCTCTCCATGGCCAAGGATCAGCTGGGACCAGCTCATCCACTCGGGACACTTGTCCCTGTCTGTGAAGGTTGTGTTGGACTTCCAGCAGCAGTGCTCATGGTTGAACCAGAAGCCTGCCAAGCAGACTCCTTCCTTCAGATCAGTCATCCAGTGGGCAGAGATGTCTATCAGACCTGCTAAGGAGCCTGTGGGAAAGGGGGAGAAGAAGAAAATTCAATAATCACCTTATGGAGACCCAAACATCTGAAGGTTACACCTCTTATTCTGTAGAAAGCTTTTTAAAAAAAAGTTTCTTCAAGTTCATCTCTTGAAGAGCAGCTCAGGATCCAAATCATATTTCAGAGGCTGGCCAGCTCAAGTTGTGTTCAAAGTAACCCTACACTGCTGGAAATTAACTCTTCTCCACCAGGCTGATCTGGGCCCAGAGGTGGTCTGGGAGGCAGGCAGGGTCCTGCTGGAGGACCAGACAAGATGTGCCACCAGGTTCCAGCACAAGAGCTGGAATCCAGGAGCTCCAAATAACTTGGGATTTGGAGAACACCTTCCCAACTCCCATTTTAAAAGGAAAAAGAAAAGGGAAGGGGAAGTTAAAGCTGTGCCAACAGAGCCCTTCTGACTCCAAAAGAGGAACCTTCAAGCAATCTCTTATTCTGCTGTCAAGAACAAGCCAAACCCCCTCAGCTCAAGGCTGCCATCAGCTCTGTTCTCCACAGCAGCACAAAGCCCAGGAGCAGAGACCTCAGGGCTGAACAAGTTGAGTGCAGGTTCTATAGCAACCATCAACCTTCAGTACATCTCCCAGTTAATGGGAAACTGGCAGCAGCTCTGCTCTATAAACATTAACAGAAAGAGATCTGATCTGGTCCCTCACAAGGTCTGCTCCACTGCTTTCTGCTGGGAAGAGCTGAACCCAGCCCAGTGACTTCTGCACTGGGTCCAAAGTTTGCTGCTGAAGGCACTCAGAAGGTCTCAGCCAGTCAGCCTCTGGCAGAAGCCTGACTGCCATTTCAAGACATGGATTTGCTGAGTGGATCACTCAGTGGATCAGGAATGGGCTTGATGATGGCACTCAAAGAGTGATGGTCAGTGGCTCAATGGCTAAATGGAAACCACTGATGAGCAGTGTTCTTCAGGTGTTCCACTGCTGGTCCACACAGGCTCGAGAGGTGCACCCATGCCAACCTCATGAAGTTCAGCAAAGACAGCTGCAACGACCTGCAGCTGGGTCAAGGCAATGCCAAGCACAAATCCAGGCTGGGTGCAGAATGGATGGAGACCAGGGCAGAGGAGGACCACTTGGGGCTGCTGGACATGAACTGGCATTGAGCACTCACAGCCCAGAAGCCAACCATGTCCTGGGTACATCCCCAGCAGTGTGGGCAGCAGGTGGAGGGAGGGAGTTCTGCCTCTCTGCTGAGGTCCCACCTGCAGTGCTGGAGGCAGCTCTGGAGTCCTGTTGGACCTGTAGGAACAGGGCCAGAGGAGGCCTCAGCAATGATGAGAGAGCTGGAAGCACTCTGCTGTGAGGCCAGGCTGAGAGAGTTGGGGTTGTTCAGCCTGGAGGAGAGAAGCCTCCAGGGAGACCTTACAGCAGCCAGGATTTGAAGGGGGCTACAAGAGAGCTACAGAGGGACTTCTGACAGAGGCATGGAGTGGCAGGACAAAGAGTGATGGCTTCAAACTGCAAGAAGCTGGACTGAGACTAGACAAGGGGAAGAAATCCTCCCTTGTGAGGGTGGTGAGGCACTGGAATAGGTTGCAGAGGAAAGCTGTGGAAGTTCCAAGCCTGGCAGTGTTCAAGGCCAGGTTAGACAAGGGCTTGAGTAGCCTGATACTGTGGAAGGTGTCCCTGCCCATGGCATGAAGGTTGGACCTAGATGATCTTTGAGGTCACTCTCAACTCAGTCTGGGATTCTGTGGTGTTTGTATCTTAGTATAGTAGGGGGAAAAAAAAAAGAGGAAAATCTTTCTGGCAGTGCTTGGCATTCACCTCTCCAAGGTCAACCAAGAGTGGTCAGCAAAGATGATGGACACCATGAGACCCCTCTGCCCCAGTGTTCTACTGGTTCTGCTCAGATAGATTTATCCCACAGCTTTACACCAGCAGCAGATGCAGAGTAGGATCTGGGACAGTTTTCATGCTCAGCTTTGGAGCCTCAAAGCATTTCAAAAATCATTCTCCACGGGTTGTGAAGCAGTAGCAGAGCCACAAATAACAATCCAATCCCTCCACCCAGCTCCAGGGCCTAAAGCTCCTTCTCCAGCACAACCAGGACATGGTTTCACATTAAGGTTTGCTCTTACCTGCCAACAAGCCAATGAGGAGCATCAGCAGCCAGCCAGAGAAGGCATCACTGACACTGTGGATCAGTGCCCAGGTGGACTCTTTGCTTCTGCTGGTGATCTGGAGAAGGTTGGTCAAAAAGACACAACAACCTGAGTCACTGATGGACTTGGGTGTCAGTGCTCTAAGAACTGCATGGTGATGCAGTGAGGGTGGTGAGACACTGGAACAGGTTGCCCAGGGAGACTATGGATGCTCCCTCCCTGGAGGTGTTCGAGGCCAGGCTGGATGAGGCCTTCAGCAACCTGGGCTAGTGGGAGGTGTCCCTGTCCCTGGCAGGGTTGTTGATGATCTCTAAGGTCCTTTCCAACCCAAACCATTCCATGAACCTACCAATCTAGGTGGTTAATGTAAGACAGAACCCAACATGCAGACCAACAGCTCCCAGGACATGTTCTCCTTGGAGGTGTGAGAGAAGAGGTGTCAGGCAGCGGCTGCTTTACAGCTGCTGCAGTCAACACAGCTCTGGTCAGGAGATGGGCAGGAAGTGATCAAAGGTAATTCCATCTTTCCCAGAAAAAATATTCCAGTAATGTTTCTTCCTCAGTGTCTTCTCCATAAAAATCAATGTAAAATTCACCCCTTAATCTGCTGGTAGCCACCAACCACTGGAGAGAGTCCAGTGAAGGTTGTGGAGATGCTGAGGGGCCTGGAACATCTCTGTGAGGAGTAAAGGCTGAGAGCCCTGGGGCTGTTGAGCCTGCAGAACAGCAGCCTGAGAGGGGACCTGATCAGTGCTCAGCAAGAGACAAAGGGTGGGGGGCAAGAGGATGGGGTCAGACTCTTCTCAGTGGTGCCCAGGAACAGGGGCAATGGACACAAAATGGAACCCAGAAGGTGCCACCTGAACAAGAGGAGAAAATTCTTTTGTGTGAGGGTGCTGGAGCCCTGGAGCAGGCTTCCCAGAGAGATTGTGGAGCCTTCTTCTCTGGAGAGCTTCCAACCCCAGTTGGACATTGTGATCCTGGGCAAGCTGCTGTGGGTGCCCCTGCTTTAGCAGGGGATTGGACTGGATGATCTCCAGAGGTCCTTTCCCACCCCACCATGCTGGGATTCAGGGATTCCACAATCTCCAGCTCACACTTCGATGTCTGCAACCCAAAGCAGCTGTGCCTTGGAACAGAGGAGGCTGACACAAGGCAGGTGGCAGTGGAATGGCCAGGCTGGCAACCAGGCTGTGCTGGTGGCACTGGGAGGGGGCACTCAGACCTATCCATGATGCCCCAGGAAGCTGAGCTCCTCAGAGGCTCTGGCAAGGAGGGCTGAAGCCTGTCAGTCCCTCTGCTGCTGACAGGAGGACAGAAGGATGACAGAGCAGCTATTGTGTGCCCCATCAGCTGCCTCTCCCCAGGGAACCATTCCAGGGCAGCTCCATTACTCCCAGATAAAAGCCATATTGATGCAACCAAACAAAACCCACTGGAGGAGGAGCAACCAACTAAGAGTTCCTCCTGCCCCAGTGAGCACTGGATGGGTTTGCTCTGGATCTGTCTTTCCAACTCCATGCTGACCATGGGTAGGAAACACAACTGGATCAGAGCAGGGTTGTGGTGGGTTTCAAAGTGATTTCCTTCAGATTGCTTTTCACTGGACCAACCCTGCAGCTCTTTGGCCAGCAGGAACTTTGGCTTGGGCTCTTTTGCCAAAGACAAGTGTCATCTTTTTATACAGGCACCTCTGCAGAGAGCCAAGAGATCTACAGATCATCCTCTTCCACGTTGATCATTTTCCTACACAAGAATCTGTGCCTGGGGGGCAGAGGTCTAAGAAGTCTTCATCCACAGATGGGAACAGGGTTTGGAGCAAGAAGTAGTGAAGCAGGAGCCCCAAAATAGGGTAGAAGCCCCTTAGTGGGGTCTGGACTTGTTCAAGGTTGGGCACTACCCTGTGTTTCATGGACTCACATCAAGCAGAGGCTGTATTTGGTTGGGGCTGTAGGACCTGAGATGATTTGTGAGGCTCAGGAGAAAAGAATAAGAACTGAAGAACATTTTGGCAAGCGACTGGATCCGTTGAGTTCACTCACTGCCCTACAGGAGTTCTGCCAGCAAGGGTTTGTGTGAGTCAGGACCATGCTGGGGACATCAATTTGTTATTTAAAGCATCCTCTGCTTTCTAAGCAGATTCCAGAGAGCAGAAACATCCTGGGAACCACAGAATCCTTACATCCCAGCACGGTGGGGGTTGGAAGGGACCTCTGGAGATCATCCAGTCCAAACCTCCTGCCAAAGCAGGGTCACCTACAGCAGCTTGCCCAAGATCACAATGACCAGGTGAGGGTGAAGCCTCCTCTGGAGAGCTTCCAAAACCTCCCTGCTCAGTCTGCTCCAAGCCTCCAGCACCCTCACATACCAAAGAAGCTTCTACTCCTGTTCAGGTGCAACCTCCTGGGCTCCACTTTCTGCTCCTTGTACTTGTCCTGTCCCTGGGCATCCCTGAGAAGAGCCTGGCCCCATCCTCTTGCCTCCCATACTTTATCTCTTGCTGAGCATCAATCAGATGCCTTCAGGTAGCTCTTCTGCAGGCTAAACAGCTCCAGGTGCCTCAGGCTTCTTCCTCAACCATGCAGCAGTAAAAGATTCCAGCAGAGAGCTTCATCCACACCATGGTGTGAGCAGAAAACCCATCTGCTTCTTATCAATAAAGAGCATCAGGGAGGGTTAGATTCTTCCAGTACACACCATACAACTGGCCCAGAAAGGTGGTAGCTGCCCCATCCCTGCCACCATTGCAGGTCAGGTTGTTTGTGGCTCTGAGCAACCTGCTCTAGTTGCAGATGTCCCTGCTGACTGCAGGGGGTTGGACTGCATGAGCTTTAAGGTTTCCTTCCCATCAAACCCATTTCCAGGAGTGCAGTTCTTTGACACAGGGTTCCACCCTCCACAAGCAGGATCAGCTTCTGCTGTGCTTGTGCCTCCAGCAGGTCTAACACACCCCATGGAAACGTCATGAAGCCCTTCAAGACATGCAGCAGGAACCCTCTGAAGCTTTGTTAACAAACAAAAGCCTTCAGAGAAGCAGTAATTAAAAAAAATCACAGCTTAATGCTCCTCCTCTTCCAGCTAAAGATCTTCTGGAGAGGTTCTCAGCCCCATCTCCTCCCTGCTCCAGCAACCAGGACTACAATTAGAAGAGTTGTTCAAGGTCAGGTTGGATGGGGCCCGGAGCGACCTGGTCCAGTAAGAAGTGTCCCTGCCCATGGCAGAGGAGTTGTAACTAGATGATAATTTTAAGGTCCCTTCCAAGTCAACCCATGCTGTAGTCCTAATGAGCTCCAGCATGTCAAGGACTCTGCCTTTGGTGGGAGCAGTGGGAATTGTTACCTCTCTGTGCCTGTCCCGGTCCCTGGACTTCTCTCGCACCCAGTCTATGGTGTTGAAGTCTTCATAGGTGCCCACACCAGGAAGAGGTTCCTCCAGAAAGTCCATCATTGTGTTGGTGCCATTCATCCCTCCTCCATTATATGAAGAGAAGCCTGGCAAGTGAGGAAAGGGGGGAAATTGAGCAGCTTTGTGTTTTCCCTAGAAAGGGGGAAGATGCAAATGAGCAAATCCACCACCAAAGCATCAGCCTTGGGGAGAAGCCACCAGTTCCAGTGGAAGCCACGAGCTGATGAGTTGTTCCCTCATCTAACACCCCAAGCAAGCCTCAGGGATGAGCTGGGCAGCAGCAGCTCTCCCCAGCTCCAGCAGCTCACACAGAGATGGGTTCGTTCCTAGAAACAAGCACTTAGGACCAAAGGAAATCAACCCCAACTTCTAGATGTTTGCTCTTCCCTCCACCCAGGGCTTGCCATGGTGATGTTCTGCCATTTGAGGGGTGCAGATGGGAGAGGGAGAAGGGAAGGTGAGTGTTGGAGACCCTCGGAAGTACCAAAGGAAGTTCTAGGTGGGTCTGGTGAAGACGAAGGCAAGAGGGAGACAGATGGGAGCAGGGAGGTAGGAGAAGGTAAACATCAGAGCCACTCATCCCTGGGGGAAGGTTCAGGAGGGTCTGAAAAGCAGAAAGAGGCATCACATGGTGGGGTCTGTGAGGGCCCCCAACTCAGGCTCACAACCTCCCTTCAGGTGAGACAAAGTTGTCTCCCACTCAAGCTTCTGCCTAACCTGGTCCAGCCCATGGGAGATGATGCTAAGGGTGAATGGACATTCTCCCAAGGCAGGAGTTCAAACAACTGCTCTCTACCCCATCTTCTAAAAGCAGGAGAAGCAAGAGGAGCCCTGTGATGTCTTCCAAGCCCGTTTCCCAGGCTGGCATTTCCACAGCTGCCTTCCAGCAGAGAGGGAGCTGCAGGAAAACAAGATGAGTCACATAGGCACCACTGACAGCTACCACAAAACAACCCACTTCAAAGAGGCTCTTTCCTTCAGCTGGGACAGAAAAAGGTTAACTGAAGTTCTCCAGAGATCTTCCCAAGTGGTGAGAGCACAAGCCAGGAGCCTCACCTGCACAACTGGAGCTGGAAGGAAAATGGGGCAACATGTGCTGGAAGCCTCAAGGAACCACTGAGGTTTCAACAACAGCTTTGCAGGTCTGAGGACGACAGCTTGGAAATGCACAAATTGGAGTCAACACTTCCAGAGGCTTCCCCATCCCCACTGAAAACCCCAAGTGCTGCTCAAAAAAAACCCATGGCTCAAAACCTCCTTGAAGAAATCAGCCTAAGAATAACAGCACCTGAGGGACCTGCAACTCCTCCTGCTCACCTCTGCACAAAGCACATCATGGGTTGGGTTGGAAGAGACCTTAGAGATCTTGGAGTCCAACCATAAACCCAGCACTGCCAGGGCACCACCAAACCAAGCCCCTAAGCACCACATCTCCAAAGCTTTGAAACCTCTTCAGAGATGGGGACTCCACCACAGCCCTGGGCAGCCTGGGACAGGCCTGGACAACCCTTAAGGGGAAGACATTTTTCCTTATGTCCAACCTAAACCTCTCCTGGGACAAGTTGAGGCCATCTCCTCTTGTCCTATCCTCTGTTTCTTGGGAGAAGAGACCAACCTTCACCTGGCTCCAGTCTCCTTTCAGAGAGCTGCAGAGAGCCAGAAGGTCTCTCCTCAGCCTCCTTTTCTCCAGACTGAAAATCCCAGGTCCCTCAGCTGCTCCTCACCATCTGTCTTCTCCAGACCCTTCACCAGCTTTGATGCCCTTCTCTGGACACACTCCAGCCCCTCAATGTCCTTCTTGGAGTGAGGACCCACAGCTTCCCAAGGCCATGAGCCACTTCTGAAGAAGTTACCAGACAGAGGACAAGACAAAGCCTCACTCCAGTCAGGCACAGCTCAAACAAGTTCTGCTCAGAGCTGCAGATCTTCCCAGCAAAAGCCACAGCTGTGGAGACTTCACACACAAGTAACAAGGTGGCTCTTCTGGGGGGAGTCTTTGAGGTTTTCCTCAGTGTCTACAGAAGACCACACTGTGTCTACCCTGAGAAAGAGAAGATGCACAACCCTCTCCTGCACACCCTCCTCTGAAAGCCAAGCAGCCCAGCCAGAACTGGCTTTTGTTTTCTATGGGCATGACCAACTCTTCCAGAAGGACAACATTGACTCCGGTCTCCATGCTGCAGGTCTGCACTGTTTGATTTGCTTTTGGCACACCTACCACAACCTTTCCTAAAGAGAAGCACTAAAAAAAAGCAAACACCAGCCAGAGGACTCCTTGGAGATGCATTTTCTGCTACAAAATGAGATAAGGGTCAGCCCTTGCTGTCCTTCTGGAATAACTGCCCAGACCAGCTACTTTCAGCTGGCCTGGGAAGGTTCTTTCACCTCAAAGCAACACCAACAAGCCCCTGAGGGCACAAAGCCAGCACACAGCTCTGCAGGTCATCACGTCCTCAGCACCCAGAGCCCCAGAGCTACCAGTCCAGACCATTCCATCCCCACCACAACCAGCAAAAGGGATGGGGATGACTCAACCTGCAGGCTCAGGATGAGTTTGGAGGCTGATCCTGCCCTCCACACACTGACCCCCACCCAGCCCATCCCCTCCACACTAAAGCAGAAGGCTTTTTATATCACAAGACCATCACAAAATCAACTTAAACCCCAAATTCTCCAGCCATGGCAACTCTGCAGCCCCCTAAGCGGCCAAACTCTCCATCTGAGAGAAGCTCAGGAGAAAAAGTCCTTAGATTTCTTTCCAGGAGTTATAACAAACCAGAAAACAGCTGACAGCCATTAATATTTTTTCAAGATCATCTTTCCTGCCCTGGCTCGTTGCAAATCAAGGAGGAATCAAGAAGATGGACTTGCTGCCACCTTGCCAGAGCCAAGATGATCACACAGGTCTCCCTCCCCAGCTCCTAAGGCAGGGATCTCTGGAGCAGATCTCCCCAACTCCTGAGGAACATCTCTAAAACCACTCTTCTGAGCCCAGAGGCAGGGAGTTAAACACAACCTTTGCCAGAGGGGCACAGTTTGTCAACAGAGCTGCCAGGCTTCTGACCACCTCTTCTCCCAGAAATGAGTTAATGCTCCACTTCAGAGCCTGCCTGGCTCAGCAAAGCCCCAGAAGGCAGCGCTGTTAAAGTTACAAGGTCTCCCCTGTGCAGCACAGCAAAGCCACAGGGCTCCATTTCTGAGCCCTCTTGCCGGCACGGGGCACCTGGAGGCATCTGGGGCGTCCAGGCATTTGCTGGGAGCCTCAAGGAACCACTCCTGCTTACAGCATTTTTGCAGGTCTGAGGTTGGAAATGCACAAATCGGAATCAGCGCTTCCAGAGGCTTCCCTGTTCAAACATTTCCACCGGAACCCCCCCAAGTGCTGCTCCGAAAAATCTGACAGATCCGTGGCTTTTCTAGAGTGCCCTGCTCAAGAAATNAAACGGAGCAACAAACCACAAGGCAGCAGCCCAGCACCGTTACACAGCAGAAATCCTCCCCCCGCTGCTGCTCGCCCTGCCCCACCACCCCTGCCCTCGGCCCAGCCTCGGAGCCACCAGCGGCAGCCTCCAACCCGCAGCTGGACACCTTCCTCCTTGGCTCACCTCCCCTCTTCCTCCCGGGAAGGTTCTGCTCAGCCTCGCTCAGCCTCTCCTGCTCCCGCAGCAGCAGCTCCGGGCGCCCGTGAGCGGGGCCATGCCGGGCGGTGGGGGCACGGTGGGCGCTCTTTGGCCTCACGGCAGCACTTGCTGCATCCTCTTCCTCGGGACTTGGCCAAAGAGGAGCCCGCAGCGGCAGCCAGGCCCTCCCCGTGTCGTCACCGGCACCGTCACATGAGCCAGCCCCGGGAGGGCAGGATCCGGGCGAGCGGCGTGGGGAGAGCTGCGGGCACAGAGGAGCCTGCCCGTGCTCACCGAGCCTGGCTCCTGGTGAGCCCACAGCACAGGCTGCACCCCAAAGCTGCCGGGGGCATCTGCTCGGAGTCTCTTATCCAGCAGAAAACACACCCCGGGACTGAACCCCAACACCCTCCTCCCGCTGAGCCGCACAGCCTGGCAACCGCGGAGCTGGAGCTGCCTGTGCCAGGGCTCCAAGATGGAGCCAGCTTGGTGCCAACGCTGCTTGCTCCGCGGCCCTGCTCCACTGTCACTTCATCCCCAGAGTCCAGCACCATGGATTCAGCAAACCCAGCACTCAATCACCTCACCCAGGCTGTCTGTGAAGGCATGCCCCAGTATGAGCATCCAGTTAGCCACCCTAGGCAACCAGTTAACCCATAAGCACTCAGACATCATGGGCATCCAGTTAAACATGGGCACCCAGCTAACCACCTCAACAAGCACCCACGTAGCCACTATGGGCACCCAGCTAGCCACCGTGGGCACCCAGCTAACCACCTCAACAAGCACCCACGTAGCCACCGTGGGCACCCGGCTAGCTACCTCAACAAGCACCCACGTAGCCACCGTGGGTACCCCGCTAGCCACCTCAACAAGCACCCACGTAGTCACCGTGGGCACCCCGCTAGCCACCTCAACAAGCACCCACGTAGCCACCGTGGGCACCCCGCTAGCCACCTCAACAAGCACCCACGTAGCCACTGTGGGCACCCCGCTAGCCACCTCAACAAGCACCCACGTAGCCACCGTGGGCACCCCGCTAGCCACCTCAACAAGCACCCACGTAGCCACCATGGGCACCAGGTTAACCCATGAGCATGCAGTTAACCATGAGTAACTAATTAACCACTAGCCAGCTAACCACCATGGGCACCCAGCTAACCACCATGGGCACCCAGCTAACCACCATGGGCACCCAGCTAACCACCATGGGCACCCAGCTAACCACAGCAGCCTAGACAACCCCCACATGCTCAAAGGCCTGACTGAAGCCCAGCTCTAGCTCAAAAGCACCCACACTGATGCATGGAGGTGCCAGGTCCCTTCCATGGCTCCTGTCACTAGTGGGTCACTCACAGATGCACCAAAACCTCCCTTCCTTTCCCCACCCAGCTGAAATTTTTCAGGCTAAATAACTAGAAGCAGCTCTCCTGGCCCAGGGTCCTCCCAGGAGGTAGGCACTGAACCACTGCCCTCCCTGCACAGACAACTCCAGAGTCCTCTCCCCAGCCCCCACAGCAGCACCCTTTATCTCCCCAGGCAATGCCCAGGAGAGCTCAGAGGGGCTGCTGATTAAGTTCTCCTGGCTCTCACTTGATAGCTTGGCCCTCACCCATTGTCTGGCAGGGCTGAACCACTCCTCCCTGCCAAAGGCTACCTCTGCTCCTACCTGATAGGGCTGGAGGCTGCTCCCACAACCACAGGCTCTGTCTTGATTTCAAGGAGGAAGTTGGGTGAAGAACAAAGTCAGGGGAAGCACCTTCCAGCCTTGGGCCAGTCAAACTAACCTGCCAGAGGTGCAGCAGGTGAGGGGACAATTCTGGGATTCTGTGACATCCCCTGGCCAGCAAAACAAAGGAAGGTCTCAAACCCTTCTGAGAGCAACCCCAGCATGGATGCCACCACTAGAGCCACTGAATCCCAGGCTGGAAGGACCAAATACCACCTGCTCCAACCTTCCCTGGCAAAAGCAGAGTCTACACAAACTGGCCCAAGCACCCTGTCCAGCTGAGCCTTAGGAGTGTCCAACACTGGGGCCTCCACCACTTCCATTTTCTAACAGATCACTCCACAGAAGCAAGCCCTCATCTGGGAGACACTTCTTGGTAGGACAAGTGTCCCAACAGGTTTTGCTAAAGGAATGAGGCCTTATAAACCTCACAGGGCTTCCAAGAAACCTCAGAAGGGCCACAGACACCCCCCAAAGGGCCACAGACACCCCCCAAAGGGCCACAGACACCCATTTAACATGGATATTTGTGTAGCCATGAAGCTCTGGACTGAATTCTCTTCAGAAGGTCTTAAGCTCCTGGGGAGTACCAGAAAGAAAAGCAACTGGCTGAAGACAGAAGATGTCAGAGCCAAGTTCCTGTGTCTCTGGAACAAGAAGGAGGCAACAGTGGTCTGGCACTCACTGTGCTGGGCAACCAGCACCTCTTCAGCTGGCTCTGAGGGACTCCAGAGGCTACAAGAGAGAAGAAACTCAATACCAAGGCAAGGTGCAGAGGAGACACCTGTAAACCACTTACATCATGCCCCAAGCCAACGCAGCTGACCTAAAACCTCATCTCTCTGCAGATAACATCTACTACTCATTGCTCAACACTTAAGAGAGCAGTCAACAACCAAAGCTGATCTTGAAATCCCTCAGACCACAAAGCAGAGGAGCTGGAAAAATGCCCCTTGACCCATCACATGCAGCTCTGGGCATGCACCTTTAGCATGGTGGCACAAGGAGGAGATGATGCCAATAAACAAGCTCTGAAGAGCACAAATGGGTGCTTAAAAAAGTGATCTCAGCCCAGCAAGCCCTTGGCCAAGATGGAAATCAATGCTCTGGCAACCATTTGGAGGAGCACTGCTAAGGCTGACTCACTGCCTGGTGGAACCTTGGACCAAAACTCAAGGAAAATCAGAAAAGCATCTGGGGAGGGATTATTAAAAAGCCAAATCTGAGAAGGCCCAGGCTTTTGAGGAGGCCCTGAGCACAGCTTAGGAGCATGGAAAAACACCAAAGCAAGGCTTACCTATCTCCTTTTATTGACAAAAATGCTGAAGTCCAAACCAGAGGAGATAAGAGCAGAGGAAGTGCTCCTCACAGGGGGTGTCTCACACCACAAACAGCACAGGAGCAGGCGTGAAAAGCCACCAGAGACCAATTTGAAGCAGTCTGGACTGAAGTAAGCCTGAAGCTCCCAGAACATCTGCATTTTGGCTCGAGCTCTGGGAGAGCTCCAGCTGTCAGGAAGCAGGTGTGCTCTTGCTGATACCACTCACAGTCAGTCTAGGTCCTACATGTAGATATTGTTCAGGACAAGCATCCTGTGTTCCAGGCAAAAGAGACCAGTGGGACCCACACAGTAAACATCACAGAATCACAGAAACATCCAGCATCACCAAGTCAAATCTATAACCCTACTCTACAAGATTCACCCTAAACCATATCCCTAAGCACCACAGATCATAGAATCAACCAGGTTGGAAGAGACCTCCAAGCTCATCCAGTCCAACCTATCACCCAGCCCTACCCAGTCAACTAGACCATGGCACTAAGTGCCCCATCCAGGCTTTTCTTGAACACCTCCAGGGACAGCGACTCCACCCCCTCCCTGGGCAGCCCTTTCCAATGCCAATCACTCTCTCTGTCAAGAACTTCCTCCTAACAACCAGTCTGAACCTCCCCTGGCACAGCTTGAGACTGTGTCCCCTCCTGTTGCTGGTTGCCTGGCAGAAGAGCCCAACCCCACCTGGCTACAACCTCCTTTCAGGTAGCTGTAGACAGCAATGAGGTCTGCCCTGAGCCTCCTCTTCTGCAGGCTGCACACCCCCAGTTCCCTCAGCCTCTCCTCACAGGGCTGTGCTCTAGGCCCCCTCAGCAGCTTCATTGCCCTTCTCTGGACATGTTCCAGTACCTCAACATCTCTCTTGAACTGAAGGGCCCAGAACTGGACACAGGACTCAAGGTGTGGCCTGACCAGTGCTGAGCACATGCAAACAACCCTTAAACACACCCAGGGTTGGTGACTCCAGCACCTCCCTGGGCAGCTCATTCCAGTCCCTGACCACTCTGGCAGTGGTCCTATGTCCAGTCTAAACCTCCCCAGCCTCAGCTTGAGGCCATTCCCCCTTGTTCTGTCTCCAGTTACCACTGAGGAGAGCCCAGATCCACCTCTCCACAATGTCCCTTCAGGTAGCTGTAGACAGCAGTGAGGTCTCCCCTCAGCCTCCTCTTCCTCACACTAACCATCCCCAGTTCCCTCAGTCACTCCTCATAAGATTCATTCTCCAGGCTCTTCCCCAGCTTTGTTGCCCTCCTCTGGCCCCACTCCAGCACCTCCACATCTCTCCTGTATTGGGGTGCCCAAAGCTGAACACAGCACTCGAGGTGTGGCCTCACAAGAGCCGAGCACAAGGGGACAGTCACCTCCCTGCTCCTGCTGGCCACAGCATTTCTAATCCCAGCCAGGATACCATTGCCCTTCTTGGCCACCTGGGCACACTGCTGGCTCCTATTCAGCTGCCTGTCTGCTACAGCCTCCGGGTCCCTTTCTGCCAGGCAGTTCTCCAGCCACACTGCCCCAAGTCTGTAGCATTGCTTGGGGTTGTTGTGACCCAAGTGCAGGACCTGGCGTTTGGCAGTTTCAATCCAGGCTGGGGATGAAGGGCTGGAGAGGTGTGGCCTCACCAGAGCCAAGCACATCCCCATGGAACGCTCCCAGAAGCCATTCATTAAGCCAGGAATTACCTCCCATCTCCCTGTCGAGTGGTGGGTCATCATCTGCCATGGTGAAGTCCAGAGGTGCTCCTGCTATTTCCAGCATATCCTCATCACTGGTGCTGCTCTGGAAGCTCCCCCGGCGGTAACTTTTCTGATCCATGGCCAGAGCTTCCAAACCTGGCAGAGAGGAGACATCTTTTGGAGCACAAACAAGAACTGACCATGAGGAGAAATAGATGGTACAAAATCCCCACTGATAACCACTGTGTGGCTCAAGAGAGGCAGGGAACTGCTGGAGAGAGTCTACAAAGCTGCTGAGGGGCCTGGAGCATCTCTGTGAGGAGCAAAGGCTGAGGGCCTTGGGGCTCTTGAGCCTGCAGAAGAGCAGCCTGAGAGGGGATCTGAGCAATGCTCAGCAAGAGATAAAGGACTTATGGGGAGCAAGAGCATGGGGCCAGGCTCTTCTCAGTGGTGCACAGGGACAGGACAAAAGGCAACTGGCACGAAGTGGAACCCAAGAGGTTCCACCTGAACAGGAGGAGAAAATTCTTTGGTGTGAGGATGCAGGAGCCCTGGAGCAGGCTTCCCAGAGAGGTTGTGGAGTCTCCTTCTCTGGAGAGCTTCCAACCCCAGCTGGTCATTGTGATCCTGGGCAAACTGCTGTGGGTGCCCCTGCTTGAGCAGGGGGGTTGGACTGGATGATCTCCAGAGGTCCTTTCCAACTGCTGCAACCCCCCTGGCATTGGCATGGACATCATTGTAAACTAGACCAGGTTGCTCAAGGTCTCGTCCAACCTGGCACATGCCAGAGACAAACATCAAGTGCCAGTGTGGCACCTGAACTGGAAAGGCAAATACAGCAGTGGCAGAGTGCCAAGGTTCTTAGAGAGGACAGGTTTAGTACATTGCATGGCCAAGCTCAGCCCCAGGGGACAATCCTACACACACAGCCTCTGCTCCTCAGCATGAGGTGGGAATCTTTTAATTTCAGGTCCTGCATTTGGCACACAAGAATGCCATGAAAGGTCCAGTCTGGGGGCAGAGTGGCTGGAAGCTGCCTCATGGCAAAGGACCTGGGAAGGTTTGTAAACAGCCAGCTGAAGATGAGCCAGTGTGTGTGCCCAGATGGCCAAGAAGGCCACCAGCATCCTGGCTTGGATCAGCAATGGTGTGGCCAGAAGAAGTAATGAAGTGATTGTCTCCCTGTACTGGGCACTGCTGAGGGCACACCTTGAGCCCTGGATTCAGTCTGGGGCTACTCACTCCAAGAAGGAGATTGAGAGGCTGGAGTGTGCACAGAGAAGGACAACAAAGCTGGTGAGGGGTCTTGAGAACCAGGCTGGTGAGGAGCAGCTGAGGGAAGTGGAGTTGTGCAGCCTAGAGAAGAGGAGGCTGAGGGGAGACCTTCTGGCTCTCTGCAGCTCTCTGAAAGGAGGCTGGAGCCAGGTAAGGGTTGGTCTCTTCTGCCAAGGAAGAAGTGACAGGACAAGAGGAGGTGGTCTCAACTTGTCCCAGGAGAGGTTTAGGTTGGACATGAGGAACAATTTCTTGCCCTTGAGAGTTGTCAAGCCCTGTCCCAGGCTGTCCAGGGCAGTGGTGGAATCCCCATCCCTGAAGAGGTTTCCAAGCCACGGAGATCTGGTGCTGAGGGCCATGATTTGGGGGTGACCTGGTAGCTCCAAGTCCCTGGCTGGACTCAATCTGCAAGGTCTCCTCCAACCAAACCATGTTGTGGTTCCCTGATTCTATCTCCAGCAGACAAGAGCCCATGGTTGCTTTTCTGTTGCACACACTCAGAGTTTCCAGCGAGAACGAGAGAGGAACCAAATGTGCAGCTGAGCCTCATTGCAGGAAGGGCAGGAGCCAACCAGCACTTGCCAGCAGCAGGAATGTCCAACTCTGCAGAAAGCACTTCCCTTTGCACCCAAAAAAAAAGCTACCAGACACACAAAACAAGCCCTGGCACGGCCCAAAGTGGCAGATCCATCCCCCACCTTCAAAATGCCAAGCCCACCAGCACCCCCCTGCCCCTGGCAGCAGAGCCAGGGGACAAGCAGCAGCAGAGCCAGGACAGAGAAGCTGGGAGCTTCTCTGCGGTGCTGGGAGCAGCCTCAGGGCACACAGCCTGCAGTCCCTTTTCTTACAGGAACGCTCCCTCTGCAGGTTGCTGTCACCTCCCCAGGCTGCACCTGGGGACCAAAAGCCCAGGAGGTTCTTCTCACGGGTCGCTACACACTAACCTCCCACCAGACTCCGCGGAGCTTCCCTCCTGCCAGCTCAGGAGCACCCTCAGGAGATCCCCACAGCACCTACGTACCCAAGGGCTCTCGGTGCCACCAGCGCTGGCGTGAGGGAGAAGCCATCCCGCTCCTGGTCACCTCGCACCGCTCACAGTCACCTCTCTCAGCCCCTGCTGGTTTCCCCCATTGTAGCCCAGAAAAGGGAAGCATCAAAGCCAAACCCAGCAGGATCGGCCTGGTGACGCCTGGAAATGACTCAGATGACAGCCCTGGTCACCAGGGCACCCGAGCACGCCGCTGCCACCCAGCGCTGCCAACCCGGCTGCAGTGCCAGGCTCTGCTCCCCATGCTGGGTTTCAGCATCACCACTGCCCCCAGCGAACCAGGCTCACTGCAGCACCCAGCCCGGTGCCAGCATGGCAACAGCACCGGCAGCCCTCCTGCAGCCAGAGGAGCAGGACTAGAGGGACACGCTAGTGAGGTCTAAGCTACAGCACTGGTGAGTGCCAAGCTGCAGCCCTGGTGAACACTGGTGAGCTCCAAGCCTCAGTGAGCTCTGAGTCCCCCATCCTGGTGAGCTCCAAGCACCAGCAAGCTCTGAGCCATCACACCACAGAGCTCCAAGCACCAGCAAGCTCTGAGCCATCACACCACAGAGCTCCAAGCACCAGCAAGCTCTGAGCCATCACACCACTGAGCTCCAAGCACCAGCGAGCTCTGAGCCATCACACCACTGAGCTCCAAGCACCAGCAAGCTCTGAGCCATCACACCACTGAGCTCCAAGCACCAGCAAGCTCTGAGCCATCACACCACTGAGCTCCAAGCACCAGCGAGCTCTGAGCCATCACACCACTGAGCTCCAAGCACCAGCGAGCTCTGAGCCATCACACCACTGAGCTCCAAGCACCAGCAAGCTCCAAGACTCAACCTCAGTGAGCTCCAAGCACCAGCAAGCTCTGGCCACAAGCCTTGGGTGAAATGTTAGTTGTGTTTGTGGGAGGTTCTCCTCCCCCACTGCTCCGTCCTGGGCAGGCTACAGCTGGAATATGGGGTTCAGTTCTGGGCTCCCCAGTTCAAAAGAGACAGGGAACTACTGGAGAGAGCCCAGGGGAGGCTGGGAAGATGCTGAGGGGCCTGGAACATCTCTGTGAGAAGAAAGGCTGAGAGCCCTGGGGCTGCTGAGCCTGGAGGAGAGCAGCCTGAGAGGGGATTTGCTCAGTGCTCAGCAAGAGCTAAAGCGGGGGGGACAAGAGGATGGGGTCAGACTCTTCTCAGTGGCTTACAGGGACACAGCAAGGGACAAATGGGCAAAAAGTGGAGCCCAGGAGGTTCCACCTGGACAGGAGGAGAAAGTTTGTTGTTGTGAGAGTGCAGGAGCCTTGGAGCAGGCTGCCCAGAGAGGTTGTGGAGTCTCCTCCTCTGGAGAGTTTCCAACCCCAGCTGGACATTGTGATCCTGGACAAACTGCTGTGGGTGCCCCTGCATGAACAGGAGGTTGGACTGGATGATCTCCAGAGGTCCCTCCCAACCCCCACCAGGCTGCGACTTTGTTTCATGAGGCCAGGGCTGTGAAGCCAGGTGGGTCTAGAACAAGGAATGGCTTGAGAGAAGCTGGGAAACCCACCCAAGCAGCTGGACACAGACCGGATCGCTCTCGGGCTCAGCTGAGGTTCTTTTGTTGTCCTCTGACATGTAGTTATGGAGGGCCCAGGGAGAAGACACTTCAGGCTTTGCTCCAACACCCTCCAGCAAGGTGACACCTGCAGTGCTCCAGGTCTCCCTGACACTTCTGTCCATGGGGCTGACACAGGGAGTCACACTGCTGCCACCCCAGGATGTTCACAGAGGGACAGACACGCAGACAGCCTGCGGGGATGTCCTCAAGCCCAGGTCAGTGACTCCTCTTCCTCAGTAACTCAGCATTCCACTCGGCTGAGCAGGGGCAAACATGGATCTCAGCTGATCTCACCCTCAGCTCACAAGCAACCATACTCAGATGAGCAACCAAAGCCTTGTTTCTGGGAGTGGCATTGATCAAACTTGCCCCAGAAAGCCATCTCCAGAAGGAAGAGGTCCCAGGACTTTATTTATTAGATTAAAAACCTCTCACAGTCACCCAGCACCAGTGAAGAAATGTTTTGCTGCTGCAGATGCTTCAGGTGATTCAAAGCACTCAGTGATGTTGAGTTGCTTTAGTGGGGTTCAACAGGACAAGAAGTTGGTGTCAGAGCTGGTGACAGAATCATGGAATGGTTTGGGGTTGGAAGAGACCTTAGAGATCATGGAGTTCAACCACTAACCCAGCACTGCCAGGGCACCACCAAGCCATGTCCCTCAGCACCACATCTCCACAGTTTTGAAACCTCTCCAGGCATAGGGACTCCATCACTGCCCTGGGCAGCCTGGAACGGGCCTTGACAACTCTCATGGGCAAGAAATTGTTCCTCATGTCCAACCTAAACCTCCTCTGGGGCAACTTGAGGCCATTTCCTCTTGTCCTGTCACTTCTTCTTTGGCAGAAGAGACCAACCCCCACCTGTCTTGAATCTCCTTTCAGAGAGCTGCAGAGAGCCAGAAGGTCTCCCCTCAGTCTCCTTTCCTCCAGGATGAACATCCTCAGCTCCCTCAGCTTTTCCTCACCAGCCCTTCTCCAGACCCTTCAGCAGCTTCATTGCCCTTCTCTGGACCCTCTCCAGCCCCACAATATTCCTCATGAAGGGCCCAGGCCTCAAGGCGTAGCCTCAGAACACGCCCGCACAGGGGCATGATTGCTTCCCTACTCCTCCTAGTCACACCACTGCTGATCCAGGCCAGGGTGCTGGTGTCCCTCTTGTCCACCTGGATACACACTGACTCAGCTTCAGCTTCTGTCAAACAACACCCTCAGGTCCTTTGCCATGGGGCAGTTTCCAGCCACTCTGCCCCAGACCTGGAGCGTTGCCTCCTTCAGATCTGATGCAGAAAGCTTCTGCCCACAAGCCTGTGGGACAAGGAAAACCCAACCAAGCACCAGGACAAGATCACCTCCCACCAAACACCACTTCCCTCTCATACTTTATCTTTTTTTTTCCTGAAGGACCCTCATGGCTACACCCCCAAGATTTCAATAATTTCATCTCAGAGTTCAGTTTCATGCCAAGCTTGAAGCAAGGTCCAGCTGGACACTCACCACCTCATAATCTAAGTACCAGGTACTTTGTCTCTCCTCTAGCACAGCGCCTTCACTTCTCTGTTTGCTTTTGAAACACTTGAGAGCACTCCCTGAAATCCAAGCAGTTTGACCTGGTATCACAATTTGACTTATTTTGGAGAGACAGCAGCTCTGCTTCTTGCTTGACAAGGTAGAAGGCACCCAAACCACCAAAATCCAGGCTCCAGAGGACTTAAGGGGGATTTCCTGAGGCACAAGGAGAACACAAAACCCCCAAACTGCACAAAATCCAGGCTGAGCAAAGCCTCCAGAAAAGCTCATAATGGATAAGGGGTCACGAGAGGAGAACAGAGTCCTGGTAGGAAGGGTCACTGAACTTCCCCAGGGATTGGGGTTGCTTAGCCTGGAGAAGAGAAAACTCCAGGGAGACCTTCTGGTGGCCTTCCAGTGTTTAGAGGCTGATCAGAATGCTGGGGATAGACTTCTGAGCAGGGCCTGTGGTGACAGGACAAGGGGTGATGGTTTGAACTAGAAGAGGGATATTCAGACTGGGAGAGGAAGGAGAAATATTTCAGACTGAGGGTGGTGAGAGCCTGGGCCAGGTTGCCCAGAGAGGTGGAAGGTGCCCCATGCCTGGCACCATTGCAGGTCAGGTTGCTTGTGGGTTTGAGCAACCTGCTCTAGTTGCAGCTGTCCCTGCTGACAGCAGGGGAAGTGGCTTAGAAGACCTTTAAAGGTCCCTTCCAACCCAAACCATTCTGTGATTCATTCTAAAAGCCACATTTTGGAAGCCCACCAGGTCCACAACCCCTCACAGTGAGCCAGGAGCAGCTGGCAGACAACCAACAGTGCTGACTGGCTGGAGCAGCTCTGGGGACTCATTGAATTTCTGCAGAGGGTTCTGCCTCCTGCAAAACCAGGACACACATTCAATAGCTCATCTTCCACCCAGGAGCTGCAAGTTTTTAGTGTCCAAATGTCCTGTAGTTACCCACAAGGCCAACGTCCTCAAAGGACAAAGACATTTCCTCATCCTGTCTGGGAAAAGTGACAGTTGGCTGGAGACTAAAGCAGTACAGCCCTGAAATAAGCAGACTGACCCTCTCCTGAACCTCTACATGGGTTCTCAGGAACAACAAATTAGACTCATAGAATCATTTTAGTTAGAAGAGGTCTTTAAGCTCATGGAGTCCAACCATGAACCCAGCACTGCCAGGGCACCACCAAACCACAGCCCTCAGCACCACATCACACAGAGGTCTTTGAAACCTCTCCATGCATGGGGACTCCAGCACTGCCCTGGGCAGCCTAGGCCAGGCCTTGACAACTCTCAAGGGCAAGAAATTGTTCCTCATGTCAAACCTAAATCTCCCCTGCAGCAACTTGAGGTTGTTTTCTCTTGTCCTGTCACTTGTTCCTTGGAAGTAGAGACCAACCCCCACCTGGCTCCAAACTCCTTTCAGGGAGTTGTAGAGAGCAGTAAGGTCTCCCCTGAGCCTCCTTTTCTCCAGACTAACAACCCCAGTTCCCTCAGCTGCTCCTCACCAGACTTCTCAAGAACCTTCACCAGCTTTGTAACCCTTCTCTGGAACCTCTCCAGTCCTTCAACATCCTCCTGGCCCAAAACTGACTCTAGGATTTGAGGTGTGGCCTCACCAGCACCAAGAAGCCACAGATGAGCCTGGCGAGCCCATGAGGCTACAGCCAGCAGCTGGATCCAAGGGAAGGATCCCACCACTCACAGAGACATCCTGAAAAATGCTATTCCCAGGATAGGAGAGCAAACCTGTGTCCATTACCCTGCACGTGCCACCCTCACACCACACCCAGGCCCTGCAGCACAACCCTGGGAGCTGCAGGAGATGCTTCCAGGTGTCTCAGCAGCACCGAGGCACTGCCCTGGTTCTGCGACCCCTCTGCTGAGCCCTGCACACGTAGCAGCCACTGCTGCCAAGCCAGGAGCTCAACCCATGGCCCCTCCTGCCAAACCAGTTGATCATGAAGGGCAGCTCTTCATCCAGAAAGCATCTCCAGCTGCTAATTGCACGCTGCAACGTGACAATTGCCCAAGCAGCCTTCGGCCTCGCCAAGACAAGGAGGGCCAGGAGAACAACGCATCATTAACAGCCACTTCCTGAAGCCCTGGTGTCACAGCCACCTTTCCTACTCCAGGGCCTGTCAAACCAGACTAAACAAAAGTGGGACAAAACAATGCTGGAGAATGGACCAAGGGAAGCTCTGAGTTGAACAGAAAAATCTTTCTTCACAGCATCACCCAGCCCTGAGAGGCCACAGCGCTGCCAAGAGCAAACAGCAGCAGAATGCAGCAGCTCTGCTGCACGTTGAGGGACTCAAGAGGAATGAAAAGTGTGGCACAACCCCTCCCAGGAGCCTCCCACAAAGCACAGAGAAGAAAAGCAAAACCAGCTATGGTATTTCAGTGCCTGCGGGCATTTTCTAGCTCTCTGGTAGCCAAAAATCTCAACCTATGAGTCCACAGGAAGAGCAAAGGGAATTTCTGTTGTGTTTTCCTTCTGTGTGCAACAATCAGAGTGCTGAGAAAGTGCAGGGATAACCCCATCAAAGAAACCACCTCTGTTTGAGAGTTGCTCCAATTAAACTCCTGGAGTTACGGAGAATAACCCTTAGTGACAACACCACAACATCCTGGGCAAGCCAAACCCAAACCTCCACCAGTATTTTGGGGTAACCACTTTAAGGGCACCCAGCACAGAGCTTCACCTGTCACCACACAGAGGGTGGAGGTCATTTCAGGAAGAAGCAGCTCAGCAAGGCTCCAGCTCAGGCCAGTATGGAGCTGATTTGGTTGCTGCCTCCCAAAAAACGACAAACAATTCTCTATTTTAGACAACAGTGATTCCAAAACAAAGCCAGCCCTGTTCTCATGTTCTCCTGGGAACAAAGGGAGTCAGGGGCACAGCAGAGCCTGTCAGCCACAGGTCCCTGCTGCCTCTCAGGTGCTGGTGCTCATAGGAGTCCAGAAAAGGATGAAGTCTGCCTTCCACCAACATCTGCCCTGCACAGGTGTCAAGAGCTAAATCATTCCTTGTGTTCTGGCTGAAAAATAATCACAGTCCAACCTTAGGGATTAACCAAAGCTTTAAAACTTGGACAGACAGCAGCTTCCAACCCCCAGAAGCTGGTCTTACATACACGGTATTAAGGGATTCCCAAACTCCAGTGCCCTATTTCTCCCTTCATCCCCTCCTGGAAGCTCCTTCAGATGGGAATTTTCCTCGACCAGCCAAACAAACAGAGAAGGACACCAGCTCTTGCCCACGGGTAGTCCGGGTAAACAGTTCTCTGCAACCAGTGCCCCCCAAGAAGGTCAATCTGGATTAGGAGAGGATCATTTACCCATCCAACAAGCGGCATCGGTACCTTCTCCCAAGGCTCGGCTGCTCCTGCCCGACCTCTGATGCTTCTGGGAGCTGTTGGAAGAGAAAGACTTGTTCAGGAGAGACAACGCGGCCGGTGCTACCCAGTGCTGACCTGAGGGTGAATATCGGCCCCATAAATCACAGCAAGGCCACGGAGAACAGCGCGGCCCAGCCCGGGGAGCCCGGAGCTTGCCCGTTTCATGACTGTCTACCACCAGGTAGCCTTAACCCGCCACAGGCACAACACGGGGGAAGAAGAAGCGACCACAGGCTCAGCCCCGCAAATCCTCCACTTCCACCCAAACTCCTCAGCCCCGGGATTCTCCAGGCCTGCCTTGGGTGGCTCTCCCGGGTCTCCCCCTCCCTCGGGCCTCTCCCGGCTCCGCTGTCTCACCCCGGTNCTGCCGCGGCACCTGCGCGAGCGGCGGCTCCGCCCCAAGGAGGCAGGGCGTGAGTAGGGGCGGGGCCTGAGCCGCTAGCCAGTAGAGACTTACGCATGCGTATTGCGGGCAGATGAAGCACGGACACGCCACTCCGGCGCCATCTTGGGTATGGGCGTCGGGCTCTTAAAGCAGTACTCACCTCGTTCTGCAACGCGAAGTCGGGGGGCAACGAAGGCAGGGAAAGTGGTTGCGGAGGGGCCCTGAGGGAGGCCCGAGTCAATTATTCTACCTTGCCCTGGACCTGCGTCCCCCATATGGCAGGGTTCCCATAGCAAACCTTCCCACGACTGACGACCCCTATCAGAA
>VWYK01089833.1:65783-75790 GCA_013399775.1 Semnornis frantzii
ACTGATCCCCCTCCCTGTCACTGACTCCCCCTATCTGACCCCCAGTACTGAATCACAGAATCCCCATTGTTGACCTCTTCATCAGATACCCCCCAACATCGACCCCCACACCCTTATCCCTGACTCCCCCTTCCTCATCGCTTAACCCCATCTCTGACTCCCCTCAATCACTGGCACCTCCGTCACAGACTCTCTCCCACTGCCGACTTTTCCAGCAGAGACCTCCCCTATGACTGACTCCTCCCCAATACTGACTTCTTGACTCTCATACCCCACCGTTGACTCCCCCGCTACCGCAGACCACCGCTGCAGGCAGTACCAGATGGTGACACTAGAGGGCAGCAACGGCGCGGACAGGAGGCTGCCAGCAGCACTGCGCCGGAGCTCCTCGGTGTCATTTCCTCCTCTTGCGGCGGAGACCGTTCAAATTCTGACTGGTTTCTGCCCCGGGCCTGGAAGTGTAGCCAGGGAGACAATCCAAAAGAGAGCATAGTAGGTTGATGCTACTGGAAGTAGAACAAAAACCTGTCATGTTCCCATCAAGCAGCCAGCAGAAGATGGCAAGAAGACAAGGGCAGGCTGCAAGCCTCCGGCTCTTCTCTCACCACGCTGGGGACTCTGCAGCCTCCCAACTCCTCCTACGATGGAGAAGCTGCATAGATGCATTTGGTCCCCTGAGGAGTGACTCCTCAGATGGCTCCTGGGAAGATGCCCTTCATCAAAAGGCATTCTGGTACCCTCAGGTCTCCCATGTCCAGCCAGGAGAGGTAGCACAGAGAGGGAATATCATAGTGGGGCTGCCAGTGCTCTGTTTCCAGGACTTGGGAGAAGAAACACTTCAGTCTTACCCTAACAGCAACCTGAGAAGGTGGCATTAGCACTCTGCCGAATGAGTGAAGGTCCTTTAGCAGAGGAAGACCCTGCCACAAGTCTTGGTGAGGTGAATCCTGGCTTCACCAGCACTTTCCTGGGAGGAGAAGCTGCTGGATTTGTCCTTCCACCTTCGCCCTCCACCACGCACAGGCTGTTGGGGCTGATGGAGAGGAGCGGGCAAACAGCGGATCCGTCTCCATGGACGACAGGAACACATCCTCTGCCCAGAGTCCCAGCACACAGAGTGGATTTTTTCTGCCCCTCTTGGAGGCTTGGTCCCTTCCTCATCCTCTTCTGCCCCAAGTAGCATCCTGCAGAGGAAGTCCTTGCCTTCAGCACTCCGCAGCCAGCTCTCATGGGACTGCCAGCTCCACCATTTCCCCATCAGAAGAACTTTTCATTTCTCAAAAATCAGCTTTGATTTATTTCCCTATTTGCATGGCAAGAGGCTGGGAAGAACCCAAAATAACCAGGACAGGGAGGTGCAACATGGGAACCTCAGCAGAAGACTTTCTGTGAAGCAGTGGTTGATGATCTGAAAGGCCTCTTCCAACCTAAATGATTCTGTGACTCCATGGTTCTGTGATGTGGGAAGGAGAACAGGGCTGTGGGGCTGAGGAAGGGAAAGAAATAGAAAGCTCTGCTCCACTCCACTGCTGTCCTGCTCTGAGCAGGAGGACCTTCAGGAAGAGCAACCCAGACCTGGAGGTAATTGCAGACACTCCAAGGGCAGAGCTCCAGGAGCAGGAAGCAGACTCCATCCCTGATTTCCTGCCCATTGTTTTCTGCTCCACTTGTCCAGGAGCTTCACTAGCAGAAGGAAAAAAACTCCCCCTGCTGAATGGGAAAGTCAGGCCCAGGGACGTGGGGACATCCCTGCTAGTCCCCAGTGCTGGAAGCTGCTGGGCTCAGGGAAACAGGAAGCCCTGAAATAGCAGAAGCTGGAAACACGTGGCCAGGGGGAAGAAGTCAACCATGGAATCCTTTTGATTGGAAGAGGCCTTCAGGATGATCAAGTCCAACCACTAATCCAGCACCGCCGGGTCACCACTAAACCCTATCCCTTGGCATCGCATCTCTACAGGTCCAAAAACCCTCCAGGGATGGGGACTCCAGCACTGTTCTGTGCTCTCCAGATGAGATGCCAGATCCTGGTTGGTCCAGAACATGGCAATGATGAGTCCTGGAGCACCCAGTGCTTTGGACTAGGGTCTTCTGGGATGGGAAGATGAGGAAACTGTAGTGAGAGAGGCAAGGGGCAGCAGAACCATCACCAAAGGGCCAACTAGAGGTTGTAGACAAGGTGGAAGGATGATGGGTGCTCCCCCTTCTGCTTCTCTGTTGCCGTGATAGGACAAGAAGAGATGACCTCAAGTTGCCCCAGGGGAGGTTTAGTTTGGACATGAGGAACAATTTCTTACCCTTGAGGGTTGTCAAGGCCTGTCCCAGGCTGTCCAGGGTAGTGGTGGAGTCCCCATCCCTGAACCACATCAAAGCTGTGTTGATGTGGTGCTGAGGGCTGTGGTTTGGTGGCGAGTTAACTGTTGGACTTAATGGTATGAAAGCTCCTCCAGCCTTAAGTATTCTGAGATTCCATAACTCCATCATTTCACAACTCCGTGACAGCCCCCACACAAAGAGAGGAGCAAGGAATACACTGCCAGAATGCAAAAATCAGAGCAAAATGGGGGAAAGGGCTGAACTTTAAAACCCAACCGTGCCCCATGGTGGCAGGACACCAGGGATACAGAAGGCAGGGAGAGTGCAGCTGGGCACCAGAGGAACCAACACAGGAAGAATTTTAAGGCTAAAACAGGCCATTTCAGGTCTAAAATTCCCTGCATGACCCAAGTGTGAGCCACCTGGTGCCAAGAATCAGGAGGATTAGGACCGGGAGACTTCTCTGCAGGCTTAGCCTCTGCTGGAATGTGGGTAGGAAGGGGGGTGCAGGGCTGGACCCTCCTGGTATCAGATTAATTAGGTTAATTAGGAGGTTAATGCTGGCTAGGCTGGCAGGGAGCTGCACTCTGGATCCACCACATTCCTCTGGTCCCATCAAGGTCAACTCAGTCTGACCACATCTCAGTGACATCAGCCAGAGGGTCTGGGGATGGGAATAGGATGGGGTCAAAGTGGGATACAAATGGGATAGGAATGGGGTGGAAATGGAAGTGAGATGGAAATGGGACAAAAATGGGATGGAGATGGGACAAAAATGGGATGGAAATGGGACAAAAATGCAAACATGCAATAGAAGTGGCCTCACAGTCCAGGGCTGGCCACGGTATATTCTGGTGGGACAGACAGGGAGCTCCTAACAAAGCAAGGGGAGAGGTGGGCAGGAGAGAGCCCGCAGAGAGCAACCAAAAAGGAGACTCTTCTGTATTGTCCCCGGTGGTGCTCTGAAGCAGATGCCACCAGCCGCAGCATGCGAGGCTCGTCCGCTCCCGCGGCCGGCAGCCAGCCCCTGTCCGAGTGGAGCAGAACAATCTCGGGAAGTGACCCGGGGGGACGAGGGGACAGGATGGCTGCTGGCTGCCACCACCGCATTGTCTCTTTGGATACCTGAGGGATGAAGTCAGAGGAGGAGCACGGGGTGGGGGTTGAGCAGGGAGCAGCAGCCAAGGGAAAGAGATCCAAAGTGTCTCCCGAAGGGGCAACCAAATCGACCTCCAGCTGGGAGAAACCTCAGCGAGCACCTGGGGGAGCTTAGAGTCAGAGAGCTGTTGTGGTTGGAGAAGACCTTTGGAGGAGAAATGTGACAGACAATGAAAGCTGTGTCCGGCCTCACGCAGCTCCTGTCCCAAGTCAGAAGGTCCTACTTCTCCTTTCCCATAAATGTGGAAAGATCCCCTGCAAATACGTGTGAGAGGGCTTGGCAGGGGAGAAAGGCACCAGCAGGCAGCATCACCAGGGTTAGGGCAGCTCCAAAAATAGCCCCAGGCTCTTGCATCACCGTGGCCAGACACTCTGGGCAGCTGGGGACTTCCCCCTTCAGAGGGACATGGTTCCAAGCCCTGATCAACACTGCACAAGTGTCCTCCTGGGCTGCTGGAGGAGAAGGCACCAGCTGGAGCTGGGCTGGAGAGGACCAGGAAGCCACAGGTACATGGGGATGAAGGAGAACTTTCAGTGGGACTGCTGCAGTTAGATACTGAGTCCTCCTTGCTGTGAGGCTTGGAGAGCAGCAGCTCTGTGCAGTCGTGGGTGGTGGAGAAATCTCTCACCTCACATGCCTTTCCCAGGGCTGATGGTGTTGGTGGGGTATGAGTAAGGAAATTGAACCTCTCATTTCTTCAGAGGAGCTTTGGTGACTCTTTTTAACCCCACTGAAATTGGGGAAATCCCTTCAGATAGAAGCAGCCTCGTCAAGGCACACAAAGCCTGCGTGAGCTGAGGGAGCATGCCCAGCTCCACCAGCATCCATGGTGACATCTGCAGCCCTGCCCTGCCTCCTGATGAGCCCTGAAGGATGTCTCCATCCAGCCAAAGGCATCTCATCTGTTCCTCCTGTGGAGGCACAGGCAATACCTGCCCAGAGACGGTCCCCGTGGTGGTGGCCATCAGGGAGGCTCCTGACTGCAGCAAGGCAGAGAGGTGGCTGCCAGCGAGCCTCTTCATGGCTATGGTCCACCTCTGTTCCATCTGCCACCTCCATGCCCCCTACCTGGCTGTTCACATCCCCAGATGCTCCTCTGGCATCACAGCTGCCCCCAGCCTGGAGGAGGGGGCTTACCCAAGACCCTGTAAAAGAGCAGATGGGAGCCGTGGTGGCAGCTCAGGTGGGACATAAGCATGGTAGGCTGCCGAAAGGCTGCTTTGCAGCTGGGCTGGAAGGAAGAGGTGCAGGCAGGAGGCGCATGCAGATGCCTGCACTCTGGTTAACCACTTCCCGTCCCGTGGTGGCCCTGCGTGCCCTGCTCTTGCTTCTGTGAAAAGCAACATGCAGCTTGCAGGCTCCTGCTGCCTCCCGCCATGGAAGCTCCAAAGGACCTCCACACAAAGTCCAGCCTGACCCTGCTGCTCTCTGGGCTCTTTGATCCTGGTCCAGTCTCCTCTGAGCTGCAGGACAAGGGGGTCCCAGGGGAGGAACTGACGTGTTGCAGGACGTGTCCTTCACAAGGATTGTTTTTGCAGCACCTCTCTGCACGTGCACAGAAAGACCGTTCCAACCTTCCCCACCAACTGCTTGGGGCACCCTCAGCCCTGCCTGTTCTTGGCTTTCCACCTACCCCATAAGCATGAGCAGCAGGCCCTGGTACCCCCAGCTGCAGAAGGGGAGGCTTAGGTTGGATGTGGGGACAACTCTTATGAGGAAGTTGTTCCTCATGTCCAAATTGGGGCAACTTGAGGGCATCTCCCCTTATCCTGTCACTTCTTCCTTGGCAGAAGAGACCAAACCCCACCTGGTTCCAACCTCCTTTCAGGGAGTTGTAGAGCACCAGAAAGTCTCCCCTCAGCCTCTTTTTCTCCAGGCTGAACACCCCCAGTTCCCTTAACCATGGATCTCTTCTCAGACCCTTCATCAGCTTCATTGCCATTACCTAGACCTGCTCCAGCTCCTCAATGTCTTTCTTGGAGTGAGAAGCCCAAGCAGCACCCATACAGAGGGAGCAAGGAGTGAAACCCAAGTCCTCCCTAGGCAACCCCACAACAAACAACCCTGAGCTCCCCCGGTCTGGTTTTCTGCTGCAGAGTGGATCAGTGGCAGCAGATCTTGAGGCTGCAGATATTTGCATCTGCAGCTGCTTAGCAACCCTTGCAGACACCACACTAGAGTGAGCTGGTGGCACCCAGGGAAGGTGACAATGTGGGATTCCCCAACCCATCACTGAGTTTCACAATCACCCATCTGGTGATGGTGCTTCTGGGGGTGGTGGATTCGAAACTCCCTTTCCACACTGGCTGAGTCCTTCCCGTGATGCCTGGAGTCAGACCAGGACAGTGGGTGGCATCAACCCCCTGATGGCATGTGAGTCAGAGGGGAAACTGTCCTGGGTGATGTTGGGGTGGCTGCTGTCACCAGAGACAGTTCCCACAGCTGCTGCTGCTTCCCTCATCTCATTGATACGTGCTGAGAATCCCCACAGAGCAGAGCAGGGTGACCTGACCTTTGTGGCACAGTCACATAAAGGACAGATAGGTGGGCATCATGAGCTCGTCTCCAGCAGGCCTTACTCCTTCCCCTTGTCTGTTCATCCATCCACTCATGCCCCCTCCCAGCTGTCCTCCCTCCCTCCCTCCCTCATCCATGCATCCATCTATCCAGGACAGACACATGGACAAGCACCGAGGCTTCAAATCCTTTCATTCAATCTCCCCTGCATAGCCCTCCCCCCTCCCCCTTTTTTTACAACAGATTTTGGGGTGCCCAATCTGAGGCTTCCCATGCCAAGTGGGGTCAGCAGCAGTTGGCATCCCCTGTGAGATGGGAAGGGGCTTTACTGACCCAGGAGAGGACACCAAGGTCTTGCTGGATCTTCCTTCAAACCGCTTAGAGTTTCTCCTGGGGCTTCATCAGTGGTACAGACCTCCACCCCCCAAAATGCACTCAGTGACTGCAGGGCACAGGCTGGTGCCCCTATCAAGAGCTGGCTAGTCCTGGTTCCAGCTGTGATTGAGACAGTTCTCCCTCTTGGGAGCTGGCACAGTGCTGGGCACTGTCCCATCTCATGCTGGCAGAGTCCTGGAGCGGAGTGAGGTCCAGTTGGCCATCCCATTGCTGGCTCCACTGCTGCTGTGGAGCAGGGTGGCACAGGAGGGTTGTCACCCAGAGAGGGTGGCACAGGCAGAACTGTCACCCACGCAGGGCAGCAGGGACACGGAAGCAGAAGACGCAGAGGGTTGGCATGGGGCTGGTCTGCTGTGGGTCCTCCTCTCCATGCTCCCCATCAGGAGCAGCTCTCACATCTCTGTAGGACAATCAAGAGGGACAAGGACATTGGTGAGGTGGCTGGGGGGAGGAAGGAGCTGTGCTAGACCCCTCCAGGTGCCATCCACAGCAGGGTTGGAACAAGAACCCTGCTGAGATGAGGAGTTTGGCTCCTCCACTTCCCACCAGCCACCTCCTTCTGGCCACCCTGAAGGGACAGGAACAGATACCAAGAGCTGGGACTCGCCAGGGGAATATTTTGGGTTTTTTCAACTCAAGTGTTCTGCCTCCAGCCCAACCCCCTGCCCTGAGAGGAAGTGTGGCCTCTGCCTCAGCTTCCCCAGCCAGGAAGCTCCTGGGCAGCAATAAGCTCACAGGACCACAGAGCTGCCCAGCACAGCTGTCAGCGATGCCCAGCATGGCACCACCACCTTCCTCAAGGGTACCCACAGCTGCACCAGGAGACAAACAGCTGCTCCACAGATGGGGAAGTCCCATCCCAAGACCTGCCCACAGCTTCACTCAGAGCCATTACCATTTTGTAAGCGGACCTCCTCAAGCCCAAATCCTCACTCTGCTCCCTCCAGGTGGAGTATTTCCACAGGGCTGTGGACCACAAGGAATATTTTTCTCCAGCTCACCTTCCCTCCAGCCACGAAAAGCCTTTGGGCAGCAGCTGGAGAGATGCTGCAGGCAGAGAGCCACAAGCATTGGAATATCTCTGAGCAACCTGCTCTAGCTGCAGATATCCCTGTTTGTTGCAAGGGGGTTGGAGTAGATGACCTTTAATGGTCCCTTCCCACCCAGCTTGGTCTGTGAGTTGTGACCTTCTGGAAAACATCAATAGCTTTGCAGGCTGTGTTGTCTGCTGCCTTTTTGAAGGTCTTCATTGCCAGACCAGTCTGGGTTTCACCCCACCAGGCCCCTCCAGCTCCACTTCTCCAGCTAGGGGAAACTGAGGCACCAGGAAGGGAAGGGACACAAGCAGTGGGATGAAAGAGCTTGAAGGAGGATGTGAGGAGATGACAGGCAGGTGAGCCACCAACAAAAGACAGAAGGATTCCACTCACGGAGCCAAACCCAAGGTCTAAATCCCCTACAATGGGAAGCCCAACCAGGAGAATGCTGGTCTGGTCTCCACCAAGCCAAAGGCAGAGGAGAAGCTCCAGCCCTGCCTGGCTGCAGCTCAAGGAGCACAGAGATCAGAGGAGGGTACCTACCCTCCAGGGCTTTATCCAGGTCTGCGATGAACTCCTCCAGCTCCTGTGTGTCTCCAAGCTTGGCTAGCAGGAAGAAATACACCATCAGGTCCCTCCCATTGCCACTCCAGCTCGAATTTGAGGGAAGAAACATCGCCACCCCTCATGTCTAACCGCGATTTCTTCTGGGCAAGGTGTCCACCTTCCCTTTGCCACCTCATCCCTGCACAGTCCTGCACTTTCCCAGACACCTCTGGCATTGAGTGGGAATGTGCAACCCAGCTTCACCCTCTTCAACTGGCACCACATCAGCCCAGTTTAATAATCTTCCAGGACCCAGCTGGGACCCCAGGGCTATTCTCACCTACAAATCCTACCAGGTCCCACTGGCACCTCCCTTCTTAGAGCAGCCCACGGCTACTGAGCCAGGCCAAGCACTCAGAAGGAAGCCCTTCAAGACCTTCCAGCCTCACCTTTGGCAGGGTAGGCATTGGCAGGGGTGTTGAGGTCCTCCTCGCTGGAGTTGAGACTGCTTCCTGGGGATGTGCTGGTACCTGTAGGTGCAAAGCATCAGTCACCTCTCCTGGCCACGGGCACCTTATAAAGAAGCTGCAGGACCAGGGATGGATCACATGCATGGCACAGTGCTCCTGGTCCACCCTCACTCCTGGTCAGCCCATCCAGTCCTCTGCTGCAAGGAAGGGCTGGGTAAGGGGAACTGAGCTCCTCTGCCAGGCCAGACAGCACCAGGGGTTGTCTGGACACGGCCACCAGAATACTTTGGGGTTATCATGGTGAAATAGTTCCCCTTGAGCTCCCAGTTACCTCAAGCCTCACACAGCCCTGCAGCAGCCAGCTCAGCAGAAGCAGCCCGAGGAGATGCTGTAGGCTCTGTTCCAACATTTAGTGGTCACCATCTCACGCTGCTCACCCAGTCCACAAAAGATGAGTCAGGCAGACAACTCAGAGATGGGATGAGCAAGAAGCTCCATGGTTTACCACAGAGGAACCCCAGAGCTCCCAAAACCACCCCACCCCACCGGACATCATCCTCCCCAGGTCTCCTCCTTGCCCAGCCCTGGACTCACTCTCCAGCTCGTCAATGCCGCTGTCGTAGACGCTGTGACCTGCCTTCTTCTTCAGCTCCTCCAGGTGCTGCTCATACTGACATGCAGGGCCCTTCTCAAAGTCCTCTATCACCTCCTCAAACTCCCGCAGCAGGTCACCGAGCTCATCAGCCATTGCTGGGGAAAAGAAGCCACCGTAGGGAGGGCTTTGGGGCATGTCCCGTGTAGACATCCCCCAAGAAAAGCCTCGGAGGAGCAGCTCCAGGCTGGGATGGGACAGACCCGGCCTTCGGCCACTTCTCTAGGGCAGGCTGTCAGGTCTTCGTGCAGCAGGTCCCTGGCTGACATTGCTCCTTGCCCTTCTCGTTACGAGGAGCATCAGCTCGGAGCTCGGTCACCCTTCCAGCTCATCCCTCAGCCCATTAGGGACTGGTCTCAAGCAGGTGGAGGTCTTGATACTGGACCCAGCTCCTTCCTCCACAGTCGGGACCGTCCCATCCGGGCAGAACGGGGGCTGCTGAACCCTGCTGAGCCCGAGGGATACCCAGCAGCTCCCCCAGCCCTGTCCTCCCGCTCCCGGGGGCCGACCAGCCCCGTGGCGGCTCGGCAAGGCTGGACCGCACGGGAGACAGGATCCTACAGGAGCCGTGCCCAGGGTTATGGCGAGGCACAGACCGGATCGGCACGGCTGGCACCGACCAGCGGGATCGGCTCGGCTCGGCACGGCACAGCCGGCAGCCATCGGCGAGCTCGGCTCGGCATGGCACGGCTGGTATCGACCAGCGGGCGCGGCTTGGCACGGCTGGCACTGACCGGCTAGCATAGACCGGCGAGCACAGCTTGGAACGGCTGGCACGGACCGGCAGGCCGAGCGCTAGCTACCGGCACTCGGCTACTCAGCACGGCTCGGCATGGTAAGGCACTCACCGACGGGCAGGGCTCGGCTCGGCTCGGCACTTACTGGCAGGCTTGGCACGGCTTGGCTCGCCTGGGCTG
>VWYK01089833.1:75799-121481 GCA_013399775.1 Semnornis frantzii
GGTCCGGACGGTGGCAGCGACGGTTTTAGCCGCGGGGAGCGCCCGGGGGTGGCTCCAACAGGGCCCGCCCCCGGAACGCCCTTACCCCCAAGCTGGGACGGGGAGAAGTTTGGGTCACGCTTCACCGAACTGTCACACACACACACACGCATGCCCCCGGCACTCAGCACGGCCCCGGGATGGGGAAAAGGGATCTGCCTGGGGACTGTCACCTCCAAGCCCTGGTGAGCCCTGCAGAAAGTTCCTCTGCCCTCAGAAACTCAAACCAGGAGCTGACCCGCCGGGAGGAACTCACCATGGGACACCCACGTTCTTCCAGTCACCACCCAGAACCAGAGCTGGTGAGGTGTTACCTTCAGCCTGGAGAAGAGGAGGCTCTGGGAGACCTTCTGGTGGCCTTTCAGTCCTTAAGGGGGTCACAGAACCATAGAATCCCAGGCTGGCTTGGAGTGGAAGGGACCTCGAAGATCATTCAGTTCCAACTCCCATGCCATGGGCAGGGACACCTCCCACTAGATCAGGTTGCTCAAGGCTTTAGCCTGGCATCCATAAGCTCCCTGGGCAACCTGTTCGAGTGTCTCACCCCCCTCACAGGGAAGAGTCTCTCCACCATGAAAGCTGGGGACAGACTTCTGAGTAACTGCAGATGTCACTGCTGACTGCAGGGGTGTGAACTGGATGATCCCTAAAGGCCCCTTCCCACCCAACCATTCCATGACCCTCTGCTTCTGTCTCCAGCAGAAAGCAACTTAACAGCAGCTCACTTCTGAAGCTTTCCTCTTGGTTCCTCCAGCCCCAGACCAAACTGAGCTGGGGCAGAGCAAGAGCTCAAGAGAAGCCATCCACAAGGCATGCAGGGCACAGCCATGGCCCCGTGTGTCAGGACTTGCCCTCTTTGTTCCTCAGAAGGTCCTCTCCGAGCAGCCTGATTTGGTGAGCACCACAGCAAGGTGTGGGAGACGCTCGGTTGGTGGGGACTGTCCTCTAGTAATGCTCTGTGTGTGAGCAGGGACCCTACAGCTCAGCTTTTGTGGTGGCCCTGGCTACTCCTTGGAGCACCAAGGGGATTGTTAATGAGCCCATGAGTCTTACCACAGTGTGGTGTTCCACCGGCAGCCTCGGCTGCATCTGCCCCCTGGGTGGTGCTGCACCTTCTCAAGTCTGAGCTCTCGTTTTGTAAAGGTCCCTTCCCTGTGGGTGGGATGGGTGGAGAAGTTGTTCGTGGGGCACAGCAGGCTGAGGAGGGATGTGTGTGCTGAGAGATAGCTGAGGAAAGCCTCCTGAGAACTGATAAGCTCCAGAGACAAGGAGCACAGTTGAGGCTGCAGGAAGGGATAACCCCAGGATACCATGGCACTGCTGAAGGTTTCCAAGGCCACCAGAACACTTCAGCATCAATTGGGTGGCCAGCACTATAGCCAAGCTGCTCCAAGACCTTCCAAACATCTTCTTAGAAGGCCTTGGCATGTCACTGTGACTCTACTCCTCTGCCAACAGCCAGGATGGACAACCTCAGCTCTTTCGGCTTGTCCTCATAGCAGAGGGGAGAAAACCAGAGCAGTCATCCACAGCCAGAGATCATGAGAGAACACCCAAGCTCTAAAATCCTCTAGAACTATTCACAGAACATGAACTCAGAGAAAATTGGGGTTGAGAACCCCCAGTCTGCCCCCATCCTCTTGCCCCCCACTCTTCAGCTGTTGCCGAGCATTGCTCAGATCCCCTCTCAGGCTACTCAGCAGCTCCAGGGCTCTCAGCCTTTGCTCCCCACAGAGATGCTCCAGGCTCCTCAGCATCTTTGGATCCTCCACTGGGCTCTCTCCTAGTGTCTCTTTTGGACTGGGGAGCCCAGAACTGGAGCCAGAGCTGCAGATGTGGTCTCACTAGGGCAGAGTAGAGGGGAGAGAACCTCTCTCGACCTGCGGGCCACACTCTTCTTGAAGAAAAAAGAGCCTCACAAACCCACAGCAGAAGCCCTTTCTGCTGCCACCTGCAGACATTTCTGCTGTAGATCTGGCAACAGCAGAACAATCTGAACTCAACAAAGATGCTCCCACAGACATTCACCATACTCCTCTCACTTCCCCACTCCTCCAAACTGGGAGAGAGGACTTGTATTTGCTGGGGAAGGGCTGCCCAGTTGTGCCCACAATGCCAATGCTGAAGGCATGCCCCAGGCTTGCTAGATCTCAATGTCCAGGTTTAGGAAGGAGACCTTGTTGTACAAGTCTGATGAGACCAAGCTTCTCTCCAGGGTGTGGGTCAGAGCAGATGGTGGGGCTGGAGCATGGTCTTCTGCTGAGTCCTCACCCTGTGTGCTCCTAAGAGTGAAAAAACAGAGATGCTCTTTGCAAAGTGCTTCTGCTGCCACCCCCACCACCAAAGGGCCTCTAGCAGTGACCCTGAAGATCAGACTTCTCTTTGGACAGTCCCAAAAGATCATCACAGAACAGTAGCAGAGATCATGGAACCATGAAATTGCTGGTTGGAAGAGACCTCTCAGATTATGGAGTCCAACCATGAACCCAGCACTGCTAGGTCACCACCGAACCATTTCTCTTTCAGGGATGGTGACTCCACCACTGCCCAGGGCAGCCTGGGCCAGGTCTTGTCAGCCCTTAAGGGCAAGAAATTTTTCCTCATGTCCCACCTAAACCTCCCAGGGGCAACTTGAGGCTGTATCCTCTTGTGCTGTCACTCATCCTGTGGAAGAAGAGCTTCACCACAGGGACTTACAGTGTGGTGCTGAACTTCCTGCGCAGAAGGTAGTCGATGACATCGGGGTCTGTCTGGAAGAGCCTCCTTAGGATGTCCAGCTGCATTTCTGGAGAGACCTGGAAGGGATACACAGGGTCAATATGTGCTCACAGACCCTTGGTGTCACAGCCCACACCCCTCCTGGGGCAGACCTCAGCCCCTGCTTTCTCCACACTGGTCCTGGTACTTTATCTCCCTGCAGACCTGATGTCTGCTCTGTCCACCTTCATCACACCCCTTGGGGTCTTCTTCAACTGCTTGAGCAACCTGCTCTGTTTGCAGATGTCCCTGCTGACCACAGCAGGGTTGTCCCTGCCCAGGGCAGTGGGCAGGAGCTAGATGATCTTTAAGGTCCCTTCCAACCCAAACCATTCTAAGACCTTGAAAGGTTCCTTCGACCCAAATCATTCCATGATCCACAAGCTGGCTCGAGTCATCTGCTGCTATGTGGAGCTGTGAACCTTCCTTCTGTTGCCATTCTAAGAGTGCAGAGAGGGAGGAAAGGTCTAGAGAAACTGCCCTCAGGTAGGCTCACTTACCGTGAACAAGGTCTGGTGGTGCTCAATCAGCCTCTGGAGCACCACTATGATGGCAGCACTGTCTTCAAAGTTCATGGCAACAGCATCTTTCTCCCCAGGCTTGTCCCTCTGAAGGATGTTGGGACCAAAGACTGTGGCCAAGTTTGAAGCTGTCATTTTGTTCCCAGGAATCTGGTAGCAAGCACAAGAGGAAACTGAAGATTATGGAGATCTCAGATCAGCCTCACCCACTCCAGGATGGAACCACGAGCTGCTGAGTGGGGCTGGGGTGTTGATCTGAGTCCAGTTTGGCCCTCTCCAAGTTGGTGGTAGGGCCAGGGTGTGTAGTTTTGGAGCACATGTTCACCCCTCCTTGCATCAGACCCTCTGTTCCCAGCCACCTCACTTTCACAACCCCCACCAGAAGGTGACAACCAATATTTCTGTACCATCTTATGCTACAGGACAAAACCAGTCTCCTTGAGTCATGAAGACACAGAGCTCAGTTTGTCCAGACATCATCATCAGTGCACGACAGGAAGCCCTTCCTGAAAGCTGGAGGTGGAATGAGCCCACCAAAAAATGCCCCTGTGGACACACAACCAGGTCTCTCTGGGGTGTTTGCCACCCAGAAAATCCCTCAGTTGGACCCAGAGCTGCCAAGCACAAGGGGATTGACCAGCACTTTGGTTCTGCCAAAGGATCCACCCAGAGCTACCAAGCACAGAACCAAAAAGGGCAGAACCAAAAAGGGCAGAACCAAAAAGGGCAGAACCAAAAAGGGCAGAACCAAAAAGGGCAGAACCAAAAAGGGCAGAACCAAAGGATCCACCCAGAGCTGCCAAGCACAGAACCAAAAGAGACTGAACCAAAGGATCCACCCAGAGCTGCCAAGCACAGAACCAAAAGGACAGAACCAAAGGATCCACCCAGAGCTGCCAAGCACAGAACCAAAAAGGGCAGAACCAAAAAGGGCAGAACCAAAGGATCCACCCAGAGCTGCCAAGCACAGAACCAAAAGGACAGAACCAAAGGATCCACCCAGAGCTGCCAAGCACAGAACCAAAAGGACAGAACCAAAGGATCCACCCAGAGCTGCCAAGCACAGAACCAGAAGGACAGAACCGAAGGATCCACCCTGAGCTGCCAAGCACAGAACCAAAAGGACAGAACCAAAGGATCCACCCAGAGCTGCCAAGCTCAAGGGGACTGACCAGCACTTTGGCTCTACCACAGGATTCACCCTGGCTTGCAAGCAGCTCTGCTTGCCTTTAAGCAGTGACATTTGGGCCACCCCTCCTTCGTGCTGCCAGTGTGCCTGGGCCAGCCTTACCTCCTGTCCCTCAGGGCCCTGGGAGCTCTGGGCATGCTGGGCCACCTGGCTGAGGAACCTCAAGAGGCGGTGCAGAGTGTCACTGTGGCAGGGTGGCAGCAGGAAGAGCAGCAGCTGGAGGGTGGCCAACTGTGCTGGGCCCTCCATGGCTAGGGCAGAGAGCAGCTCGTTAATTAGTGCCTAGCCCTCAAATATCTCCATGTTAATGAGCTCTGGAGGAGCTGGCCTGGCCTAGGCCAGAGGGATCATCCAGTCATCAAAAACCCCACAGACTGCAGCAACTGAAGGCAGCAGCAGCAGGAGGACATCCTCAATCCCACCCCAGGCTCGTGGCTCTGGCAAAGAGGAGCTTTAAGGAAGAACCTGGGATTCCTTCTCTGGGCTCAGCCTGACCATCTTCTGAGGTCAGTGATCTCACCTCACAGAATCAGAGAATGAAGTTGGAAGGGACCTCTGGAGATCACTCAGTCCAATCCCCTTGCTCAAGCAGGGGTACCCCCAGCAGCTTGCCCAGGCTCACAATGCCCAGCTGGGTTTGGAATCTCTTCAGAGAAGGAGACTCCACAACCTCTCTGGGCAGCCTGCTCCAGGGCTCTATGCCCAGATCCTGTAGGGACCCAAGCAAACCTGGCCCTCTGTCCTCCAAAAGCATCTGCATCCCCTAAGAGGAATCATAGAATTACCTGAGTTGGAAGGGACCTTAAAGACCATCCAGCTCCAACCCCAGAGAGGTCCAACTCACTGACCTTTTCCTGGCAAACTGAGTTCATCCTTGTGTTCCAGCATCTCCTCCTTCATCTTGGAGGTATTCAAGGCCAGGTTGGGTGAAGCCTTGAGCAACTTGGTCTAGTGGGAGATGTCCCTGCTCATGGCAGGGCGTAGGAACTCAATGACCTTCAAGGTCCCTTCCAACCCAATCCATTCTATGAAACTCTGAGTCACAGATTCTCCTCCAGGCTCTCCTATTCTTCCCAAGGAGGCCATGTGCTGAGACATGCTGCAGGCTCAGGATCTGTCTATCCTGAAGAGCCTCAGTGCTCCACCACAGGCCCCACAGCTCCACTCACAGGCTGTGCTGAGGAAGGGGCTGTAGAGCTCTCTGGGAATCAGGGGGTCTGGCATGTCCCGGAGAAACTCCTTCAGCAGAGCAGCCACATCATGGACACTTTGACGTTCATCCAAGAAAACATCCAGCCCTTGGTCAAACTCTTCCCTCAGCTGAAAGATGGAAGGAAGGAGAAGAATAAAAACAATGGTTAGTTCTTCCTCTTCATACAGGGTCAGGATCTGGCCCTGCAACAAGCTACTGCTGTAGCCAGACAGGAGGGTTGGCTGCTCCCAAGGTTCTCCTGATGCAGGTCACCCCCAAAGAAGGCATCCCAGAACCCCACATCCTGCTGCTGTCCAGAGGATGTGCCACAGGACCAGAAGGAGCTGCTGGCTGGTGAAGGGAGCCTAGGGAAGGCTCTGATCTGACAAGCAAGGGAGTGGAGGTTTATCTGCTAAGGCATCTTGGAGGCATGAAGCAGGCTCTCCACAGCTGGGAGAGGGACCCAGCAGCAGGTCACAGGCTGGTTGTGATCCAACACATGCCTGTGATATTCTGGACCTCTTCACATCAATATCTGCTTTATGCATCCCCCACCTGTCCTTCGGATGCAACCAACACTGGAACAGGCCCCCCAGAGAGGTTGTGAGTCTCCTTCTCCAGAGACTTTCCAGCCCTGTCTGGATGTGTTCCTGTGTGACCTGCTCTGGCAGGGGGGTTGGACTCGGTCATCTATGGAGGTCCCTTCCCATCCCTAACATCCTGTGAACATCTCCCTCACCTGCTGGACTCTTTTCTTGGAGCTCCCAACCCGGAAGATGCCCACTGTTTGGAGACCTGGGGGACAGACAGGTTAGTGCCCTGCGTTCCCACAGCCCCCTGCCACCCTCGGAGCACCTCCGCCTGCTGGAGGCAGTCCTCCCGCACTGCGCCTCAGGCAGTGAGTCCTTCCCAGCTGCTGGCAGAGTGTGTTTGGAGCCGTCAGATCTCCCGGGGTCGTCCGTGGGTCAGGGAGCAGATCTCACCTGTAGGGTTGCTCTGAGCTAGCTGCTGGGTTTGCAGGGCGAGTTACGGCCAGAAAGCACCAGGAGGTGTCACACAGTGACCATCACTTCTCAGCTGAGATACTTCACCCACCCGAAGAACCCACCTCAGGTGGCTTGCCAGGGCTGTGCCCTGCCCCAGGGCTCAGCTGCCTCCTCCCACCTCACGGAACCAGACCAGAATGTCCCAGCCCACCACACAAGATGGGTTCTACCAAACCCATCCCATCACCTGGCCAGGGAGACACCAGTGTTTACCGTGGGTCTCGATGTGCTTGCAGCACCTGTCCACGATCCGTGGGACCTGCCAGCTGATGGGGTTGAGGCTCAACATCTTCTTCTTGCCCAGACTTCTCCGTGGATCCAGCTCATGGGGGTGGGACAGCTGGAGTGCCTCCAGCAGCTTGGAAGTGTTGTCACTCAGGTCAGTGATGGAGTCCACAGACATTGCGCCCTGGGGTGGAGCGGAGGTGGTCTGTGGGGTGGCAGAACTACCCAGCAAGAGCCCAGCACACCAGCACTGCTGGCACCTCACAGGTTTGCAGGAATGGGAGGCACCACCTCCAAACACACACAGGTCTGCAGACCTTAGAGGACCACAGGGAGACCTCTCAACTCCCACACATCCATTTCTGTGCACTGCTTCTGGTGGGAGGTGTCTCTAAACACAGTCTTCCTACTGGGGCATGTCCCTCAGCACCACGTCTCCAGGGCTTTGAAACCCCTCCAGGGATGGGGACTCCACCACTGCCCTGGGCAGCCTGGGACAGGCCTTGACAACCCTCAAGGGTGAGAAATTGTTCCTCATGTCAAACCTGAACCTCCCATGCAGCATCTTGGGTAGCCCAATGCTGAAAGCAGACCAGCTGATGTCCCCACAGGGGCCTCTCGTGGCCAAGGGGCCAACACGACCCAGCATCAATAGTGGCAATGTCCCAAGTGTGAAGCTCAATCTCTAAGATGTGAGGCAATGGAGAAGTGGAAAAATTCACACCACTGATGGACAACCTCCTCCCACCCCTATCTACCTCTGGTTGCCTCGAGGTGTCCTTCTGGTAACCTCAGCTCCACGCGAGGTGAGCAAGCAAAGCACCTCCCACCCATCAGCCCTGGCAGAAAGGGGCCTGGGGGCTGTACCAGACAGGCAGCTCAATAGGAGCCAGCAGTGTGCCCAGGCAGCCAAGAAGGGCAACGGCATCCTGGCTGGGATTAGAAATGCTGTGGCCAGCAGGAGCAGGGAGGTGACTGTCCCCTTGTGCTCGGCTCTGGTGAGGCCACACCTCGAGTGCTGTGTTCTCTCCCTACCCGTCTCTGGCTCCAGGAGCTGCTGTCGGGCAAGACTGGGGAAAGTGGCTCCTCTGGGAAGACCCCACAAGGGACCAGGCCACAGCTCCTGCCCGTAGGGGACTTCTTCTGCCTCTGAGCCCGAAACCTGGTCACGGTGGCTTCCACCTCCAGGCAGAGCCGGCGGCTGCTCCTCACCGCCTCCTGCAGCTGCCGGTAGGCGCGGTCGTTGGTGATGACTTGGTGGAGAGGGATCCCAAAGGTCTGAGGAGAGGAGTCTGGGGAGAAAGCAGGCAGAAACAGGACAGCCTGGCTAGGAGGCAGCTGCACCACCTGCAGGGACATGTCTGGGTGACACCATCAAGCCAGAGATTTAGGGGAGATTCCAACCAGGTATAAGGAAGACATTTTTGATGCTGAGGGTAGTGAGAGCCTGGCTCAGGTTGCCCATAGAGGTGTTAGCTGCCCAATGCCTGGCACCATTGCAGGTCAGGTTGTCAGGGGGCTCTGAGCAACCTGCTCTAGTTGCAGATGTCCCTACTGGCTGCAGAGGGGTGACCTTTAAAGGTCCCTTCAACCCAAGCCAGCCTGGGACTCTATGCGAAGGGAACACCATGACTCCATAATGGTAACCACCAGCAGGAGGGTGAAGAAGACAACCTGTCAATATGTGACAGGCAGATCTGTAGCTTGACTTCAGGATGGTCACCCTGTAACTATCAGTCCCCTCCTGCCCCCTGCTTCTCCTCCAGCTCTCTGGCAGCCTGGATGTTCAAGGGTGGGTGGGAAGAGCAGCCCCAGGACATCACACGATGAGGCTGGGGAGCTGAGGAGGAAGACATGGCATGGGAGGAAGCAAAAGGATTTACAGGAGCATTTTGGGAAGACACCCAAAGCTGGTCTCCATCAGCATGACTCTTGCAGGCCATCCACCTCCTCCTGATCTTTCCTTCCCTTTGTTGGCCTCATGAAGGTGCCACCACATCTATGAGACTTCAGAAAGCACCAGAAATGTGTGACACAAGATCCTGACCAAATTCTAACCTCCAGTTGCCTACAGGGCTTGTGACAGCCACCTCTGTCCAACAACAGTCTTGGCATCCATGGATTTTCACCTCAGATAACCTTTCCCAAGCAGATGGAAGGAGGAACTTCACCTCCCCACTTCAGCCTCCACACCACCATGGGCCATGGATCCATTTTGTAAAACACCAGTGAGAAACCCAAGCATTTCCTTGAGGAGGCTTTGTACTGGTAAGGAGAAAAGTCCAAAGTGCTCCTTCCCCCTCAGCTCTGCTCCAGACCTCTGATCTCCTCGGGTTTGTGGTTGATGTCCTTCAAGGGACAGTAAAACAGAGCTCAAGAGGGGCAAAATGAGCAGACAGAACCATTTGTGTCCATGTCCACACACCCCCATCCCTTCCAGACTCCATTACCCACTACTCTGGGGAACATCAACACACCATGGACAAAGCACTACATGACAAAGCTGTGTTTGGGCACCTCTCAGCTCAGCCCCACCAAAACCACCAATTCCCAAGCTGGGTAACAGAGCTCTCTGCTCACCTTTCTTCTCCTTTGAGAAGCTCTCCAGCTTCTGGCGGATGGATTTACTGCCTTTAGGTCCAACTGTCAGGAGGAAAGAAAGCAAAGGTTCTGCATCATTCAGCTGTTAAAGACCTTTCTGATCCTCATGGGTAGCGCTCAGCCACAGAGGGACCTTCTGAGGACAGAGGGATGCTGTGGGCCTGATGCGACATGGAGGTGGCATGGTGAGCATCAGCTGTCTGGGAGCAAACGGCCCCGAAATGGGGCAACCAGAGAATCAGAGAATGGCTTGAGATGGAAGGGACCTTCAAGATCATCTAGTTCCAGTCCCTCTGCCATGGGCCACCTTCCACTAGACCAGGCTAGTCAAAGCTTCATCCAGCCTAGCCTTGAACACCTCCTCCACCATCCTCCCAGGGTGGAGAAACAATCCCTCCACACTCGGGCACCTGGTCTCATGGCACTACACCACAGTGGTGGGCTAAAGAGACCCCAGCTGTGGGATGGGACTCAGCCTACCAGAGCTCTCTAATGTCTTCCTGTCCAGCTGTGTGACCCAGGAGTCCACAAATACAAACCATGGACAGAAGAGAGTCCAAATGAACCACAGCTGATTGCTCTGGTGGTTTCCTACCTTGCCATGCCCCACTGGAGCACAGGCCTTTCAGCAATCTGGTCTAGCTGAAGGCGTCCCTGCTCATGACAGATGATGTTTCAGGTCGTCTTCTACTCAAATCATTCAGTGGGGTTGTGAGAACCTCTCCAGAAATCCCATGCTGGTGCTAGAGGGGCAAGTCCTGCTCCCAAGAATTACCCAGAGGGAAGCCAGGGACCACAAGCAGCGGCAGTGAGCTGAGGACTCATGCACTGCCCACCCTAAAACCTTCCAGGAGACATCACCCTGGCCTGACTGAGCTCCTTGTTCCTGAGTGATTCTCTTCCCAGGAGCAGCTGGTGGGGTTGTTAGAGTTCTTCTGAGAGATTTGGAGGAAGCTGAGAGGGTTGGAATGAGGAACATGCACACAGAGCTGCCTGCAGAGATTCCTCTGCGGCACCACGGGTGCTGCTTCGCTCAGCTGAGCAGACAGCAGGAAGATAAGTACAACCTGGAGACAAAACACACCCAGCTCAAGGGACAAAAGGCCACCACAGGGTGAGGAGGGAGGACACAGCGTGCTGAGGCTGAGCATCAGCACAACCCTGCACTCCTGAAGCTCAGCAGATGTTCCCAAAGGAAACAAACCATCAGGCAGCAGACAAGAAAGAGACCATCAGGACCTGGAAGAGACCATCCCCCTGTGCAGGAAGCCTGAGCTGGTAGCTCCAGGACAGAGTAGCATGTATGACCCATGACAAGTCTTAGAGATGGGGACAACTGTTTTTCCCTGAGATGCACCACAGCTTGATGCTGTGCATCCTTCAAAGGCCTCATCTTTATTGGTCATCTTCTGCTCAAACCACAGAGCTACAGAATAGTTCTGGTTGGAAGAGACCTTTAACCTCATCAAGTCCAACCATGAACCCAGTTCTGCGAGGGCACCACTAAACCATGTCCCTCAGCACCACGTCTCCAGGGCTTTGAAAGCCCTCCAGAGATGGGGACTCCACCACTGCCCTGGGTAGCCTGGGACAGGCCTTGACAACCCTTGAGGGGAAGAAATTGTTCCTCATATGCAACCTGAACCTCCCCTAGGGCAACTGGAGGCCACTTCCTCTTTGTGATGGCCATTAATCCTGAAATCATAACTTGTTCCATCCCAACAGCACTGAGACAGCCCCAGTGCAGGACTCTGCCAAGTCATCTCACATCTGGTTTGGATCAGGGGGATCAGAGGCAGACCACAGGCAGGGTCATGTTCTCACACTGCTATGGACACGCAAACCCTCCTCAAGAGGCTGATGAGGCCCTGGAGGCTCAGAGCAGAGCAAGGAGCAATGAGTAAAATGGACCAAAAGTGTCACAAATGTCCACAGCCTCCAGCCCCTGTCATGATGTGTGGGTGTGGGGATGAGAAGTGAGGACTCAGACCTCAACCCTCCCTCAACAGGAGCTGTGGTGTCCTATCCTCTACCTTCGGCCAGGCTGAGATCACCAACCAGCAGCTTCTCCTGCAGCTTGTAGAGAGCAATCTCCTGAAGACTGGCTCTTTCCAGCTCTGAAAGGCTATGCAGAGGCACAGGTTGCATCCTGGGGCTTTATCCTGGCAGAAGAGCCCAGGTGAAGGTACTCTGAAACACACAGACATAAAAATAAGTCAGGAGCACATCTTGAAGACATCTACCACCCCTGCAGGTCACAGCCACATGCCTCATTCCCTCTTCCATGATTTGGGGAGTTCCCACTGTTGTCTGCAGCCTCCTGGAGAGGCCAGGCAGGGAGCCACAACTTCACAAGACCCATGAGGAGCAGCTAAGGGCCCTGGGGTTGCTTGGTCTAAAGGAAAGGAGGCTCAGGGGAGACTTTCTGACTTCCTACAACTTTCTGAAAGGTCCGGGGTTGGTCTCTTCTCTCAAGGAATAAGGGACAGGACAAGAGGAAACAGCCTCGAGTTGCTCCAGGAGAGATTTAGGTTGGCCTTGAGGGTTGTCAAGGTCTGGCCCAGGCTGCCCAAGGCAGTGGTGGAGTCCCCATCCCTGGAAGGGTTTCAAAGCCATGGAGATGTGGTGCTGAGGGCCATGGTCTGGTGGTGCCCTGGCAGTGCTGAGTTAAGGGTTGGACTTGATGAGCTCAAAGGTCTCTTCCAACTAAAATCACTCTCTGATTTTTCACCCCATGCTGGCTCCTTGCCCCTCACCCTGCCCTGCCCTGCGTGCAATATCCTTCATCACCTCAGCAGCACCAGCAAGCCCAGACATGGTCCAAAGAGCAAAGAGAAGCAGTAAATGGAGGAGAGGACCAAGGTCACCAGCATGTGCATGGAAAAGATAGAGCCAGAGGCCAGGCTGCAGAAGAGCCTTCACCAAGAGGACAATAATGACAGATCGACACCTAGAGAGCTCCTGGAGCTGGTGACAAGGACAAGAACACCCAGGGGTGGGACAAGGACCAACCTGAGCCCACCAGCAGCTGCCCACCACCCCCCCTCTGTGCTCTGAGCAGAGCTGCTCTTAGCCAGGACTTCGAACACCAGTTCCTATGTTTCTGCCTCACCAGAAGTCAGGGGCAAGCCAAGCAGTGGTGGAGCAGGAGCCTCCTGGCAGGACAGGACCAGCAGATCCTGCAGATGGAGCTGAGGAGAGACATGTGGAAGGGAATTACCTTTCTGCAGGAGGAGGTCCCAGCTCTGGGCAAAGTCCACGTCCACAGCTCCTGCCTGGGCCACAGGGAAGGTTCCAGAGAAGTCACAAGGATGAGGCTGCCTTGGGACAAGGAGGAGGAAATGATGAGGAGAGGGAGCAGGAAGGAGCTGGAGCAGGCAACTCTTATCTGCTCCTACCAGGGAACACCACAATAGCCCCACGAGCTCCAGTAGTGCCAGAGCAGCTCCTGCTCCACAGAGCCCTGGGACTGCTCTGGTTGGAAGAGACCTTTAAGAGTCCAACCCAGCACTGCCAGGTCACCATCAAACCCTGGCCCTCAGCACCACATCTTCACAGCTTTGAACTCTCCCTTCGAGGGATGGGGACTCTACCACTGCCCTGGGCACCCTGGGCCAGGCCTGGACAAGCCTAAGGGCAAGAAATTGTTCCTCATGTCCAACCTAAACCTCCTCTGAGGCAACTCGAGGCTGTTCCTTCCTGTCCCATCACTTGCTCCTTGGGAGAAGAGACCACCCCTCACCTGCCTCCAGCCTTCTTTCAGGGAGTTGCAGAGAGCCAGGAAGTTTCCCCTCAGCCTCCTTTTCTCCAGGCTGATCACCTGCAGTTCCCTTAGCTGCTTCTCACCAGGGCTGCTCTCCAAACCAGTGCCAGCTCCACGGCAGTGCAGGGCTGAGTGGGTGTCCCTGCCTGAGATAGTGACACCCTGTGGAGCCCCCTGTGGCACCAGGTGGGAAGGAGAAGCTCACTCCAGCCCCTGGGGCTCCTCACAAGGAGGACAACACCGACAGGCAGCAGGGGAACAGCCAAAGGGCTGCAAATCCTCCCTGGGTGGTGGAAGCCGTGGAAGGAAGGAATGTCCCTGACTCCTAACCAGAGCTGAGATGCCTTAGGCTGGGAGTGTGGGCTTGGAGCTTCCTCCCCACCGTAGCTTTCTTGGATTATTTTTAGGATGAGGACTTACATAAAGAAAGTTGATGGGAAGAGCTCAGCTCAGCCACCCCTTCCCCTCCCCAGGAGCTGTGGTTGCTCCCCACTCCCTCATCCCAGCTGGGACCACAGGCTGACATTTACCTGCCTGCTTGCCTCCTCCCAGCAGCAGCCTGGGCTCCCTTCTCTTTCTGGGTGATGGTTTCCAAAGCAGTGCCTGCAGTGATGCAGCTCGGGCAGCAGAAGCCTTCCTGTGCCCGCCGGGCAGAGAAGTGAAGGGGAGGAGACTGCAGCCAAAGGCGGCCGAGGGGAGGAGAAGGGGACCGAGAATGTGGATCCTCTGCCAAGAGAAACGAGAACCAGAAACATCCTTGTGTGGAGAGAGAGAGAGGGGGCAGGGTCAGATGGGAAGGAATGGTTCTTCCCACGCCTGCTGGTGTTGGTGCCGTAGCCAGGGATGGATCCTTCTCAGCCCATCTCATGGAGCCACACAACCATGGAGTTGTTTGGGGCAGGAAAGAGCTCATGGAGTCCAACCCTTACGCCAGCACTGCCAGGTCACCATTAAACCGTTGTCCTCAGCACCACATCTCCACGACTCTGAAACCCCTCCAGGGAGGAGAACTCCACCACTGTCCTAGGAGAATCTCTTACCAGTAAGCAGCCAGCCAGCATGAGCTGTTCCAGCAGATGGCACCTGAAAGGGGCATTCTCTGCCCGGGTGCTGTCAGTGAGGGCCAGTGGATGGTTTCCACCACACAGACCCCTCAATTGCTCCATCAGAGCATCTTTGTAATGACCAAACCTGCAGCACACTCAGGCCTAGCCAGGCTGCCCTCCACACCCACTGTGGGTCTGAGGAACCATAGAGGCTCCCTGCCAAGTTCTGCAGAGCTCATGGACCCGATGGGAGGGATGCACAGCTAGTGCCTTATGCAACATCTCCTGTGAAGATGTCCCTGCAGGGAGGTTGCACCAGATGAGCTTTAAAGGTCCCTTCTAACCCAAACCACTCTCTGAATCTGTGACATGTCCCACCCCAGGTCCTCTTGTACCTCCAGAGTATCTGTGCTAGCCACAAGCTCCACTTCAAACCAGACACCTCCTGTGCATCTGGGCTACTGCCTGAGGGACCCCTGCACCTCCTGATCCAGCAGCCCCCCAATTGTCATCAACTGACTTGACCCTTCCCCACAGCAGCTGCATGTTGGGAGGCCCCAGTCAGGTCTGCAGCCTCCTCCAAAGCATGAAGCCACCACAGAACTCCCTTTGCAGGAGGCTGCTGAAGTCCATATCTCAGCACATTGCCTCATTGCCCAACTTCCATCACCCAGTACAAACTGGTGGTGTTGTGCTGCACCAGATGTCCATCCCAGACAATGCCAGAAAGAGTAAAGCCAGCTGCTGTGATGGAGGTGGTCATGGACCACAGTTTACTGCCTGTTGAGTCCAACACCAGGAGCTAGAGAGGCAGAGGGAGTTCTGTAGCTGAGCTCCCCTGGTCACTTGCTGTCCTCACAATCATTTGATGTTCCCTACAAAGAGAGCAAAGCCCAAGGTAGGCAGAACACCTGGGACAGAGCATCTCCTTCCCTGGGGTGGGTAGCATAAGGTTGGTGAAAAGAAGAAAAGCAGCAGAACCAAAATTTGCCTTTAAAAAGAATTTTATTCCTTACAAACCAAACATTCTCCTGCACTGTCATAGCTCCTTGGAACCTCTATCACCCACTCCCACTGTGGCAACCTTCAGTGACAGGAGTGAGGACAGCAGGTGGCCCTGTGCACTTGTACCAGCATCTCCCCAGCCTTGCTGTCCATCTGCAGAACTGATTTCTCCTGGTGGCAATGAGCAGATGAGGTTTCAAGGTTGCAGCAGAGAAATCCTGAAGAAAGGAAGCAGCAGGACCCAGGACTTCTCTGGTCCTTCCTGGGTCTTCCAGCACAGAGCCATTGCTCCTCCTGTTGCCCCACAGAACCTCCCTCCTCCTTCATGGAGCTGCCCAAGAGTCCCAGCCACAGCTCCAAGGAGCAACTCCAGCTACAGGTCCCACAGGATAGGGCCAAGAAGTCCTTCTGCTGTGTCAGCTTCCACCTGTGAGACTCCTCCAGCTGCTTTCTGGATACAGAGTGCAGGACCTAGCCTGTTCTCACCCCTGTGAGCTCTCACCACAGCTGCTCTCCAGGCTAAACAAGCCTGGCTGGATAAAGCTGCTCTCCTGCTCCCCAAAGGAGAGGTCTCCCAGCACAGCTACCCTGTCCTCTTTATACCCAGGAGAGCTTAGTGACCAAAGAGACAGGGGACAATGGCAACGAGGTCCTGCCCAGTGCAGGTCCATCTTCTCCACAGCCACCCCACCCTCCCAGGTGTTCTTGTGTTAAGAGGTACCAAGCTCTGCCCAGGGAACTGAACAAGGAGAGTGACAATTCACCAGGAAGGTCTCAGTACTGCTTTTCCAGGCAGACAGCAAGGAAGTTGCAACAGGAAGTCTGAGGACAGTCAATAGAGACCTTCAGTGCCTTGGGACAACTAGTGAAGGGATCAGCACAAGTGGTGGCCACTCTCTCCATGAGGGCAGCAGCAGGAAGGGCAATCAGATCAACACTCAGCTCTGAGCCTGGCAGAATCACCAGCAGAATTTGAGGTCTTTAGTCGTGGATTGGTCTCCATGACACCTCCCTCAAAGGGGAGAAAAGAATCCTCAGAGGAGCTGGCCAGGCTCATGGAAAGAGCTTCAAACTAGATCTGAAAAGGGGAGGGGATAAAACCAGGCTTGCTGGGGACAGTATGTTAGTGAGGTCCTTCCACCTGCTCCACCATGTGCTGAGCACCCATCCCAGATCAGCCACCCCAGGGGGAGTATGAGATGGAGATCCAGATGGCAGCAGAGACAGAAGGGTTGTTGATGGGTTAGAGACTGTGGAAGTGCTGGAGAACAGAGGAATTCTTATGGAAGAGTTAGGGCTTCTCCCCCCCCCAAAAAAGGTGATGGGTTCAACAACTCAACTGAAGGGTATCAACAGTGGTGCAGAGAGAGCTGCTGTGCAGATGGCAAACCATGATCTAGCTGCCATCACAAAAAGCTGTTGAGCTGCAAGGGATGGCTCCAAACTCTTCAGAAAGGACAGGATGGAGAAGTGCTGGGGCAGCCCTGTACATCAGGCAGTTGTGACTGCCCAGAGCTTGAGGATCCAGCTGGTCACAAGTGGTGCTCACCAGGGCTCAGTACTGCAGCCAGTTCTGTTCAGCATCTTTGGCCACAATCTGGAAGAGAAGACTGAGGCAGCCTCAGCCAGGTCAAAGAGGAGCCCAGGCTGGGTGGGAGTGTTGAGCTGCTGCAGGGTAGAGAGGTTCTACACAGGGACCTGACCAGGCTGCATCGATGGGTTGAGGTATTTTACTTTACATCTCACTACCCTCCTGCAGACCATGAGGAACACAGTTTGGGAAGGTTCACAAGAGAAGTAAGTGCTGTTTGCATCTTGGCCTCCAAAGCAAAGTGGGAGGAGAAAGGTGGTGGTAAGCCATTGCTTAAAGAGGTCTGATGTAGAGGCTCTGCTCCACCTAGATCAACAGAACATTAAATCCCTTTCCTGTGTCAGAAACAAGGTGCAGAAGGCCTCTGCCACAGACAGCCCAGCAGCTGGAAGCACACAGCTCTGAGAGATGTTGCCTTCATCTCAGAGGCCACTTGTAGAGAAAACAGCATGAAGAAGAACTGACAGTTGGACCCAGAGAACCCAGAGCCATCCAAAGCTTCTGGGTTTAAGAGTAAAAATACTTTTAAAAAGCCTTTTCCCCACCCCTATCCCCTTTTTGGTGGTTCCAGAAACTGGGAATTGTCCCTTTGCTGTGGCTTCAGGATAGTCCATGGCTGATCCCACCAGTAAGAAGGTGGCAGAGGGGTGAGAGAGTTGGGCACACAAACCACATACAACACTGGCAAGACAGAGTCAACACGTGGTGCTTCAAAACATCAGACATGGCCTTCTCTGACACAAATCTATTGAGCAGCACCTGTCCCTTCAGAAGGAACCCATCAGAGAAGCTGCAGAACTTGAGGTTTCTTCCAGTGCTGCTCTGCACTTGGTTTCACTTTCACATTATCCCACCTGAAGCCGTGCTGCGTGCAAGATATTTGTCATGAGCAGAGGAAAGAGGTGGCCCAGGCCTTCCTGGTGTGCAGATCACATTGTTTGCAGAGTGAAATCCAAGCTCAAGTCATTTTCAAGCCATCAAAGCCACAAAACTTCCACCTTTTCTCCAGGCTGGCCCCGACCCCACTCAGTTCCTGCCTGAAGGTGTTCTGCAGTCGAGTCATGAGGACTTCCACCTCTGCAGTGCAGATCTGTGACAACAGAAGGAAAAGGTCACTCCAAGTGAATCACAGACTGGGGTGGGTTGAAGGACACAATCTGCCCAGCACCTTCACCCAAGTCACACACCACACCCAAAGTCAACCACAGAGGTGGGCAGACCTCATGCTGGGACTGGAAGGGACCTCTGGAAATCATCCAGTCCACCCCCCTGCTACAGCAAGGGAACCCACAGCAGCTTGCCTATCTCACATCACAATGTCCAGGTGCCTTGGGAAGCTCTCCAGAGAAGGAGACTCCACAACCTCTCTGGGCAGCCTGCTCCAGGCCTCCAGCACCCTCACACCAAAGAACTTTCTCCTCCTGTTCAGCTGGAACCTTCTGGGTTCCACTTTGTGCCCACTGTTGCTGGGCACCACAGAGAAGAGCCTGGCCCCATCCTCTTGCCTCTCACCCTTTAGCTCTTACTGAGCACTGCTCAGATTCCCTCAGGCTGCTTTTCTACAGGCTCAGCAGCTCTCAGCCTTTGCTCCTCACAGAGATGCTGCAGGCCCCTCAGCATCTTTGCAGCTTTCACTGGACTCTCCAGTAGTTTTCTCTCTTAGACTGAGGTCTAGAAGTGGACACGGGACTCAAGATGTGGCCTCACTAGGGCAGAGTAGAGGAGGAGAAGAACCTCCCTGGACTTGCTGACCACACTCCTCTTCACACATCCCAGGAGACCATTGGCCTCTTGGCCATGAGGGCACATTGCTGGTTCATGGGGAACTTCTTGTCTACCAGCAGTCACAGGTCCTTCTCAGCAGGTCACCCCTCACCTGTCCTGCTGCAGGGGATTATTCCTCCCTGGGTGAAGGACCCTACACTTGTTCTTGTTGACTTGACCCCTCCACTTCATGTAGACCTTGTCAGTAGGTTCTCTGGCACACCACTTGTGCTCTGCTATTAGAAAGCCCTTGCACAGCAGTTTCCTAAAAGTGGCCTCACCAGCAGCATCCAAACAGAGACAGAAGAGGTTCAGAGAAGGGCTCAGAGCTCAGGAAAACAGCCAAGTTCTGCTCAGAGCCACCAAAAGAAGGTCTGCTGAGTTTAGAGAGAGCACAAACAAACAGTGGCAAGGCAGATGTTCTACCAAAACAGACAGCATCCAAGAGGCAGTTGTTTGCCTTTTGAGGTCAGGAGGGTAAGAGAAACAACAGCAGCAAATTTCTCCAGAATTAACAAAACCACTTGTTGGATGGAGATGGAGGCCAAAGGGCTTTCCTGGATCACTAGCAGGGTCACACATGAACATGTGTGGGAAGGACATCACCTTCAGCTCTCTGGTTCTGCTAACATGAAGTTGTGCAAAAGCTAAGCCTGAAGCTGGGTGGTTTTGAGCAACCTGATCTGCTGAGAGAGGCTCCCACCATGGACTGGATGAACTTTAAAAGGTCTCTCCCAACCCAAATCTAAGAAAGTTCACCCCCTTCCCTAATCCTCTTCCAGCAAATTATTCCAGTTCAGAATCCCAGCATGGTGGGGGTTGGAAGGGACCTCTGGAGATCATCCAGTCCAAGCCCCATGCTCAGGAAGGGTCACCCACAGCATCTTGCCCAGGATCACAATGACCAGGTGGGTTTGGAAGCTCTGCAGAGGAGACCCCACAACCATCCTAACTCCAGCACCTTCACACCAAAGAAGCTTCTCACATTCAGATGGAACCTCCTGGGTTGCAGTTTGTGCCTGCTGCCCCTTGCCCTGTTGCTGGGCACCACTGAGCAGAGTCTGGCTCCATCCTCTTGTCCACCAGCACTGAGAAATTACCATACCCCAGTTTATACTGTCCAGCCCCCAGTGAGGGAGGGAGGAAGGGACTCTTCCAGCCACCCAGACCAAACCCACCCCAGGTGACACACATCCCTCCCAGCTGGCCCCAGGAACTGGAGGTGCTGGGACACCTACTTTGCTGTCCAGGCGCTGCAGGTAGGAGCAGATGTACTCTATGCTGGCTCCAAATGGGTGCACATGAAGGAATGTTGAGATGATTCCTGGGGAGAAGAACACCACAAGTGTCATTCTCCTCAGACAAAAGCCACATGGGGACGCCAGCTCTGCACCACTGTGGGCTTTCTGGATCTAAATCACAGCAAGGTTTGGCTCACAGGCTGTGAGGAAAGAGGCAACCAACTCAGATGGTTAGGACCTGCCACACCTCACCACTGGTAATGTACCCAGTAATGAACCCACCAAGATTATGTCCCAGGTGGGGATGCCAGGGCCAAGGAGAAGGAAAGCAAAGCCCTCCAACTGTACCATCAAAGGCTGAGGAGCAGGGAAAGACAGAAGGCAAAGGAGGAGAGCAGCAGTGGCATGTGTCCCACCCCAGCAGTTCTTCACCACTCAAAAGGACCAACCCAAGAGAGTCTCCAGCTCAAGGCCAGGACTGTGTGTCACAGGCTGACCACCACCTGCAGGAAAAGGCCTTTGGTTCCCCCACAAAGGTCCCTTCCCAGGACCCAGCCTGTGCTCTAGCACAGACAGATCCACGTGGATGACCAGAAATGATTTAGTGCTCCTCAAAACAGATACAGGAGGTGGCCAAGGAGAACTCCTCTGAGTGACAAAGCACTGAAGAAAATATCTTGTCCCTGCGAGACAAGGACTTCTGCTCCTCCTTGCAATGCTCCAGAAAATCCCCAACTTTGGGCTGAAAAGCCACATTTGGCTATTTTCCAGTATTCCTAGGAACAGGCAAGGGAAGAGGAAAGAAAAGAGGAGCAGATGTACCTATGCTGTGAATTAGAGGTCACCAGAACCTTCACGAGCACCACACGAAGACGCTGGCAGCATTTCTTCTCCCACTGAGCCTGACCTTCTCTCCCTGCCACCCTTCCCCACCCTCCCTTCCTCTCTGCCTACACCTTCTTAAGCTTTGGATAAGCTTCTGTAGTTTATCTCCTCAGGGTCCTGGCACAGTACACCTGGCCTGTCCCAGGTTGGGAACTATAGGGTTAAGAAAGTCCTCTTGGGACTTGAAGATTGTTGTTCAATCCCACAATTCTGCTATCTCTTCATAAGCTCAGGGCAAGGCCAGTTTGTGCTCTTTTCCTCCCCCTCCAGCCTTCTGCCGGACAGGAGCTGCATTATCAGGACAAACATGTAAGGATAGGCCTGGCTGAGGCCTCCAGAGGCTGTGCTTAGGCCTCTTGGATGGCAGAGGCATGGCGGGGCGGGGGGAAGGATTGGAGCACTGGGGATGATAGATTTAGTTTTGGGTTGGGGGAACATTCAGGGGGTTCACTTATGGATTCTGTATCTGCTTTGTAATTTCTATCTGTAACTCTCTCTCCAAATATAATTGTTTTTTTTTTCTCCAATTCATTTGAGAGCTTCATTCTGTTAGCTCTTTAAACCCATGACACTGGCCCAATGGTCTGAGGGTCCTCAGATGTCATCCACGCCATCAGATGCTGCAGTGCTCAAGCTAAAAGCTAAGCCTTAGATCCTGTTTGGGATCCTGTGAGGTTGGTTAGGCATTAGCCTGGATCAACACTAATCCTCCTCCTTAACCTGTCACCTTCAGGGGTGCCTCCCAGCAGAGCACCCTGCCCTGCAGCATCTGCTGACCTGATGCCACCACACACAAGCCCCCTTCACACCTGTGTGCTTTTGCATAGCACAAAGATCTCCACCTGTACAAGCCAACCCGACCAAAGCTCAAGGGGCTTCAGGGACTCCCACCCACCTCCACCAGCAAGGGAACAGGAAGTGGGAGCTGTGAGGCCACCCAGAAACAAGTCCCACTCCAGCACTGCCACCAAGCCCACCAAAAGAACTCACCTACTAAGAGAACTTCTCGTTCAGACTTCACAAGACCACTGCTCAGTGTCTTCTCAGCTGGACACTCCTTCTCCTGGCTGCAGGCACAGACTCTGGAAGTGCTGCTCTCCTAGAAGAAACCCACAGACCCTATTCCAGATGCTAGCAGCAGAGCAAGCATCAAGCAGCAGCTCAGGGCCTCTCCTTGTTCTCCTTTCCCCAAGTGTCTACTGCTGATCCTGCCAAGTGCTGCCAGCACAGCTGGGCTCAGGCTGCTGTGGCACAGTTACTCAGTCAGAAGAAAAGCCCATGGAGATCAGCAGGATCACAGAATTGCTTGGGTTGGAAAGGACCTCCAAGATCAACCCAATGCCACCATGGCCATTAAACCATGTCCCAGAGTGCCATGGCCACACATCCATTGAGATGGTGACTCCACCCCCTCCCTGGGCAGGCTGTTCCAATGCCTGACCACTCTTGCAGGATTTTTCTTAACCTCCAAAGAAACCTCCCCTGGTACAATTTCAGGTCATCTCCTCTCCTATCACCTGATACTATGGAGAACAGACCAACCTTTTAGGGAGCTGTAGAAGCCAATGAGGTCTCCCCTCAGCCTTCTCTTCTCCAACCCCAGTTCCCTCAGTTCTCCTCACCAGACCTGCTCTCCAGAGCCTTCACCAGCTTCTTTGACCTGCTGCAGCCCCTTGGAGTGAGGGGCCCCAAACTGAACCCAGTACCCAAAGTAGAGCCTCACCAATGCAGAGTACAGATGGACAATCATTTCCCTGCTCCTGCTGGTCACACTATTGCTGGTGCAAGCCAGGATGCTGGTGGCTTTCTTAGCCACTTGGGCACACTGCTGGTTCATCTCCAGGTGCTGTCAAGCACCACCCCCAGGTCCTTTTCCACTGGGCAGTTTCCAGCCACCCTGCCCCAAGTTTGGAGTGTTCCTGGGGTTGTTGTGACCCAAGTGCAAGACCCAGCACTTGGCCTTGTTAAACCTCAGCCCACCAATCCAGCCAGGCCAGATCCTTCTGTACAGCTTTCCTACCCTTGATCAAGACTGCAGATGTACTGAGGGTGCCCCCGAGGATGTCCCAGCACTGCCTTCGTCACCCTGCCCACTGCTCTGAAGGGCCTTGTTTTGAGTAGCAAAAGTCCAAAGCAAGCCCTGCAGTGCCCAGTTCAGCTGCTGGGGTTTGTGTTCCAGCTGCTAGCACAGAGGTGACAAAATTAACCAGTGCCCCATGGCTGCACAGGGCTTAGGACCAGGCTGTTCTCAACTCCAGTTTGTGGTGTTCAATTAAAGCAGCATTTTGCATAATTCCTTACACCCTAAACCAACACAGGGCTGCAAAGTGGAGTTGGGTGGACTAGAGGCTGAGTTTCCTTTTCTTCCTGTGGAATTCTAGTGGTCCCAGAGCTACAGCCAGCTATAATTGGAAGCAGCCTCCAGTGACAGGGACTGGAGTTGGGCCAGTGACAGACAGGATTAACTGGTCCCCAGAGTCTGCTCAGTTTCTGCACCAGTGCAGCGTTCAGCTATGCAGGGAACAGTGCTGGCCTAAAGACACTGCAAGTTGCTTCTGCAGGAGAATCCCAGCATGGTGGGGGGTTGGAAGGAACCTCTGGATATCATTCAGCCTCACTGATAGAGCAGGGGCACCCACAGAAGCTTGCACAGCATCACAATGGCCAGATGGGTTTGGAATCTCTCCAGAGAAGGAGACTCCACAACCTCTCTGGGCAGCCTGCTCCAGGGTTTCAGCACCCTTAAATTACAGAAGTTTCTCCTCATGTTTAAGAGGAACTTCTTATGTTCAAGTTTGTGCCCTTTACCCTTTGTCCTGTCACTGGGCACCAGTGACAAAAGCCTGGTCCCATCCTCCTGATGCCCACCCTTGAAGCACTGATGAGATCTCCATCCTCAGTCTGCTCTTTCCCAGTCTAAAAATATCCAATTCTCTGAGCTTTTCCTCCTCAGAGATGCTCCAGGACCCTCAGCATCTTCCCAGCCTCCAGTAGACTCTCTCCAACAGTTCTCTGTCTCTCTTGAACTGAGGAGCCCAGAATCAGAGCCAGTACTCCAGATGAGGCTTTACCACAGCAGAGCAGGAAGTGACAACCTCCCTTGACCTGCTGGCCACACTCTTTTTGATGCACCCCAGGATACCATTGGGCTTCTTGGCCATGAGGGCACATTGCTGGCTCATGCCCATCCTGCTGTCCACCAGGACTCCCAGAGCTGCTCTCTAGGGAAGCAAAGCAAAGCTCTGTGCTGTGGAAATGGAGCTGGGGTTGTGACAGTGAGAACACACTGCCTTCATCTCCTGGAGATCCAGCAGGTCTTTCTGAAGCCTCATCCAAAGAGCAGTGCAGTGTCTTGGATACCACAGAGTTGCAAAGATCTTCTGTTCTGCTTCTGCCAGCCAGAAGCTGCTGGGGATGATTTAAATTTGCCCAGGGACAGTCACAACACAACTGCCTCACAACCGACCTCAGGACCACCCTCAGTTCACAGGGAGGTGCCAGCACTTCCCTCCTCAGTGACACCTTCTGACTGAGGCAGCAGAAGCAACTCTTCACTTACATTCCCTTGGCCATCAGCTGCATCCCTCTCCTTGTCCTCTTCATCTGCCATGCTTTGCTGTATGGAGGTGAAGAAAAGGGGAATGTTACTGATGACAGTCTGTGTATTTCTGTTCTTCAACACCAGGCACCAAAGCTCCTACAACCACTGCCCTACAGTCATTTTTCATCACCAGAAAGATGTTGATGGCACAAAAAGGTGGGGCAAGACAAGACCTGGGATTTGGCTCTGTGGCCCTCAGCAAGCAGCTCTGCAGCATCAATGTCACAGAATCACTAAGGTTGGAAGAGATCTTAAGGATCATCAAGGCCAACCATAACAAAGGTCCATTGTCTACCCTGTGTAATGGGGGCTGTGCTACAGGACCAGACAGGGTCTGATTCCTGCATGGAACCGTGATGGAAGGACAGAGAGGGCCACACCACTGTTGAGAACCTTGTAACAAACCCTTTCCCTTCAAAGGTTTTATGGAGATCAGACCAAAATGTGTTCCTAAAATTCAAACCCACAAATCAAGATTTGATAACTGAGACTCCTCCTGCTTATCTTTTAAAGCTCAGGTTGCAGGAAGCCACATTCCAGCTGCAATGTCACTGTGCACTGTCAAATGAAAGCTGAGCCTTTCTTCCTACAGGAGCTTAGGCAGGTTGTCTCACTGGGACATGAAGGCACCAGCCAGTCCATCACTGATACCCTCCACAGTGGCAGGTAACCCCTTCTAGTTTCCCAAGAACTGCTCCTCAGCCAGGGTCAGGCATCTTGTCCAATTCCTGAAAGACCACAGAACTCCAGGACTTGGTGCTGAGACCAAGGTGACACACACCTGTTCCTTCAGGTTCTCCAGTAACGATTCTACTTTCAGTTTGTCTTCTTTCACTTTTTCCAGCTCAGCTTCTCTCTTTTTGTACTCCTCTTGTAATTTCAGAAGATGCTGGAAGAGAAAAGATAAACCCAGTTCTTCACCTGCCTTTCACTTCCTGCTGAAGACCAGAGAAGGAGTAAGGGTTTGTCCATGAAGACAGACAGATCATATTCACAGACACTATGGGAAAGGTAGGAAGGGACCTCTGGAGATCATAGAGCCAAGGCACATTCACCTAGAGAAGCTCACACCAGAATGAATCCAGGTGGATCTGGAATGTCTCCAGAGAAGGAGACTCCATCACCTCTCTGGGCAGGCTGCTCCAATGTTCTATCACCCTTAAACTGAAGAAGTTCCTCCTCAGAACAATTCAAACTCAACACACTCTTTCCTGGACTGTCCATTAGAAATGCCTTTGCCTATGAGCTGGCAAAACCAGCCTGACCGTGCAGCCATGGGGCTGCAATTCCATCAGCCATGTGGCAGCTGTAAGCAAAGCCCAGGCTCACCTTCTGCATGCCCTGCAGAGCCTGCTGGAGAAGCTTCATCTGCTGCTCCTTGGTTGTGTCCTCATCCCTGCTCACTTTGCCCTGCTCCTGCTTGAGCAGCTCCACCTCGTTGCGGTAGGCATCCAGCTGCCAGCGCAGGCTGTCGTTCTCCTCCTTCAGGGCTTCCACTTGTGACACCAGTGCTGGAGGACAAGGCAGGAAGGGATCAGAAGGCAAAGAACTGGGGGAAAGAAGTTCCTGGGGGCTCTTCCCCAGTGCCCCCATAGCTACAAATGCTCAGTTAAGAGCAGAGCAGCAACATGAGCTTGTCCCAAGCACAGATTGCGACACCTCCCAAAAAGCTGCTCTAGACAACAAGCACCTCTGAGCAGGGTGGAAGAAAGAATCCCAGCCTGGTGGAGCTTGGAAAGATCCAGCCCTGATAAAGCAGGATCATCCACAGCAGCTTCCCCAGGGTCACAATGTGCAGCTGGGTTTGGAAGCTCTCCAGGGAAGGAGACTCCACAATCTCTTTGGTCCAGGCCTCCAGCACCCTCAGATCAAAGAGGTTTCCCCTCCTGTTCAGGTAGAACTTTCTGGGTTCCAGCTTGTGCCCATCCCCCTTTGTCCTGTAACTGGGCACCACTGAGAAGAATCTGACCTCATCTTCTTGCCCCCAACCCTTGCTGAGAATTGCTCAGATCCCCTCTCAAGCTGCTCTTCTCCAGGCTCAGCAGCCCCAGGGCTCTCGGCCTTTCCTCCTCACAGACACTCCAGGCCCCTCAGCATTTTTGTTGCCTCCCCTGGACTCTCCCCAGTAGTTCCCTGTCTCTCTTGAACTAGGGAGCCCAGAACTGGATCCAGTGCTGCAGATGTGGCCTCACAAGGGTAGAGTAGAACCTCCCTCGATCTGCTGACTCCAACCTCTTTGAAGAAAAAAGGAAACAAAAGAACAAATCCTGCTTATGAGCTGTCAGAAGTGATGTTACCTGATTCTTCTGTTTCTTTCATCTCTGGTGGATCTTCTATTTCTTCATCAGACATTTCCATCTCCTCCTCCCTCCGAATGCCCATCAGCTCATCGTTATGGATGTTACGGATCTCCTACGGTTCAGAAAGCAGAGGGGGGTTCAAACACAGGTCCTGAGGGGCAAGTGGGGGTTCAAAATGCTCAAATCTACATCTGCCAAACACAGCTCCACGATGCAAGGAAGGAGGATGATAAACAAGCTTGGCACAGACTGTTAGACCAAGGACAACATCCGGCGTGAGTCAACCTGTCACTGCTACTGGTATTGCTGACTCAGCTTGACTTGGGTTTGACCATGAGTCCATCACTTCACCCTACAGCTATCTGCAACCTCCCCTGAGGTCTCTGCATGGCAGTGATATGCCCTGAGCAAGAACACCTCAAAAGTGCCCCTCAAGGCTGAGACATCCTTTACCTGGCATCAGAGAGCTGTAACGAGGTCAGCGACACAGCTTTGGTACCAATCAATTATTGCTTAATCACCATTGCCATTTAATTATCACTCAATCATCCATTATCATGGAATGGTCTGGGTTGGAAGAGACCTTAAAGATCATTTAGTTCAAATTCCCTGCCATGGGCAGGGAACACTTCCCTCAAACCCAGGTTGCTCAAGGCCTCATCCAACCTGGCTTTGAATCTATACAAGCTCAGAGTCTCCACAACTTCCTCTGGGCAATGTTTCAGTGTCTCACCACCCTCATGGGGAAGAGTTTCCTCCTCATGTCTCCTCTAAACCCTTATTAAAACCCTCCTCAGTAACCCCACAAGGATAACAACTTCTCACAACTGACCTGTAACAGCCTGGCTGCCAGTTGCCATCCCCTTGACATCTCCTTCTCCTGCCATCCAATTCTGCTCACCAGCACCCCGAGCACTGCCCACCCCGAGCAGCCAGTGGGGAAAGTGACCACGTTTGCCATGTGGCTGAATGGATGCCCTGGCACAGCAATGGGGCAAGTGCAAGAACATGGCAGATCTGTGATGGGCACCTCCAAAGAGCACTCCTAGAAGGGCAGTTGGGTTGAAGGTCTGAGGAACATCTTCCCAGTCTTCAACTGGCTCTGCTCAAAAGCTGATGATAGCCCAAATTGGCCCCCAGGTTGGAGAAGGTTGAGCAGAGCACAGCACCCAGCAGGGCCAGGCTGTGCCATGGGTCACCAGGGCCATGACTGCACCCAACAAGCATCAGAGAAGCCAAACACTTGAGCATGGCTCTTCCTCAGAACAAGGACTCTGGTAGCTACCACAGCATGGTGGTTCAGCAGGTGAAGTTTCCATGGCTGCTTAAGGAGCTGCCTGCAGCCTGGGAGAAACACCTGAAGTTTCCCCTGATACAGCAAAATCTGTCATGGCCTAATGACTGCCCAACACATCCCCATGGTCCTTGGTGACCCACAGGACTGCACTCTGCTAGGAGCTGTATCAAGGTGCACCTTGGAGGACCACCTTCCTTTAAGGGAAGGCCCTAACTAAGCTGGAGAAGACCAGCAGGCTGAGCCTAGCTGCAAGCACTCCTGGAAGAGGCCACAGCAGTGGTCTCACAACCTCTTCCCACTGGGAGAACTTACCTTGGCACCAAAGAGAGCTCCAAATGGAGGGCATGCTCCCACCCCAGTTATCAAAAGCCCCCTCAGTTAGCAGGAAGAGGAGCTCTAAGGTTGAAGCAGAGGCACATTCTGAACCAGAGTGTGCTCCTGGCATCCTGAGTAGGAGATGAAGCCTTAGCTCCAGTGTTGGTAGGTCCCACTGCTTTGGACTTCAGTGTCAGCAGTAAAAGCAGATTCAAGCCTCACCCTACTTGAAAACCTTGAGCAGGGAAACTGCAGTTTCTTGCTCTTTCCTTCAAAACTGTTCACAGCCCAGGGGGAGCATGCCTGTGTCATCACCCGGAGCACTGACCCTTCTAGGGAAGGGACACAGAAGTGAGACTCCAGGGGAGATGAGCTCTGGATAGCAAACCCACCACCAGACTCTCCTGCTGCTCTTGGTAGCCCTCCATGTTCTCAAAAGCACAGCTACCTCCTCCCTTCCTCCTCAGGCCAGATGAAAGTCAGGATGGGTTGCAGTGCCAATTGCAGCTGATGTGACATCCCCACCACAGAGGTGACTTGTGTCATCCCAGCCTGCAGGGCAAGCATCTCCCTAGACTACCACATCCCCAAGAGATGCTGCTGCTTTATCTCACCTTTATTTTCTCTGGTGTTGTAGAATGATCCATAGAATGGTTTGGGTTGGAAGGGACCTTGAAGATCATCCAGTTCTAACTCCCCTGCCACGGGCAGTGACACCTTCCACTAGACAACGTTGCTCAAGGCCTCATCAAACCTGGGCTTGAAAGCCTCCAGGGAGGGAGGAGCCTGACACCACTGAGATGTGGGAAGATGAAATAAGGCACTGAACTGTTGTTCATCCTGTAGGATGAGCAGTTTTGAGTGGGAGGTCTTCTTCAACCCATCCTTGTCACCACCTTAAATCCTGCCTTTCATCCCAGTGTGGTTCCATAGGGTAAATAGCCACAGGAGAAGACCCTCCCTCAAGCTCTCCAGGTTGTCCAGCCATGGTTATTTCCACCTCTCAAGCCTGGCAGGACAAATGTAATCAATCACACCTTTGGTGACATCCAGGGGTTCACAGAAACATAGAGTGGTGAGAGGTTGGAAGAGACCTCTGGAGATCAAGTGCAACCCTCCCTGCCAGAGCAGGATCACCAAGGGCAGGTCACAAAGGAGTACATCTAGACAGGTCTTGAAAGTCTCCAGAGGAGACTCCACCACCCCTCTGCACAGCCTCCTCCAGGGTTCTAGCATCCTTACAGTAAGGAAAGCTCTCCTCATGTTGAGGTGGAACTTCCTGAGTCCAGTTTGTGTCTGTTGCCACATGTCCCACCACAGGGTACCACTGAGAAGAGGTTGGTCCCTTCTTCTAGACACCCACACAGATTTGTAAACATTAATAAGATCATAGAATGTCCCAGGATAGAAGGGACCTTAAAGATGACCTAGTTCCAAACCCCCTGCCACAGGCAGGGACAACAACAACAGTGCCTCACTACCCTCATGGGGAAAAGTTTCCTCCTCATGTCTCATCTAAATCAGTTGCTCCAGGCCCCATCCAGCCTGGTTTTGAACACCTTCCCTCACCTTAGGGCTTGCTGTGGAGGTTTAACCCCTCTAGAGATCTTTCCTGCTTGAAGATGAAACCCAGCAGGAACTAGATAAAGGCTGGATGTTACAGGGCACAACTTCCACCAGCAGCCAGATCTCAACGCACTGCTGCCAGCAACACAACCACAAGTTTGGATGAGGCCTTGAACAACCTGGTCTAGTGGAAGGGGTCCCTGCCCACAGCAGGGGGACTGGAATTGATGATCTTGAAGGTGCCTTCCAACCCAACCCATTCTAGGACTGCATGAATCGCTGCGTTACCTGTTAAGAGGAGAGCTGATGGAGCAACCCTCAGCTGATGCTGTGAAGGAAGGAGCTGTTATCCACCAGGCAAGCTTAACATCAACACCCTGACAAGAAAGAGACCATGCTGGAGGGATCTAACACAAGAAAAGAGTTACCAACCTCTGCTTGTTTGCACCACACGCTGATGTTCTTACGCTGAGCTTTCGTGAAATGGTCCCAAGCCTTTTGTTTGGAGGCAGAATGGTACACGGCCACTATCTGCTCGACTGTAGGATCAACCCAGCAGGCAAACCAGGCCAGAAAAGCATCCAGAGAGGGCGAACAAGAGGAGTAAAGGAGTAAAAAAGTGGAATCAGGCAGGTGGTTTGGCTGAGCTTTTCTCCTAACACTGTTCTGTGCTGAAGCTACGCTCAGGAAAGGGGCTGGGCTGCCTGGAAAGGAAAGAGCAGGGCTTCACCAGGCCAGAGAGCAACCAGCAACAAGGACAACAGGCTCTGCTCTCAGCTGGAAGAAAGGAAGGCAGGTCTTGAGCTACAGAATCATAGAATGCAATGGGTTGGAAGAGATCCTCAAAGGTCATCTTGTCCAACCGCCCTGCAGGCGGCAAGGACATCTGCAACTAGGGTTGAGGGAGCTGCTAGGCTTAAGGGAGCTGGAGTTGTTCAGCCTGGAGAAGAGAAGACTCCAGGGGGACCTTACAGCTGCCTTCCAGTACCTGAAGGAATCTTAGAGGAATGATGGAGAGGGACTTTTCATAAAGGTGTGTAGCAACAGGACAAACGGAAATGGTTTTAAGCTGAAGGAGAATAGGGTTAGACTGGATCCTAGCAAGAAACACAGGGTTGTTTTTTATGCTTCTGATACTTGAGCAGGTGAAATTCTTGTCCCAAACCAGCTTTTGATAGAATGCTTTGGGTTGGAAGGGATCCTCAAGATCATCTAGTTCCAAACCCCCTGTCATGGGCCGGCACACCTCCCGCTAGACCAAGGTTCATCCAACATGGCCTTGAACACCTCCAGGGAGGGGACATCCACAACCTCCCTGGGCAACCTGTTCCAGTGTCTCACCACCCTTAGGTCAAACTTGGGATTTTCTTCTACCTGGATTAAGCCAAGAGTGGCTGGAACAGCAGTGAGTGCTATCACTACTTAGGTTCATGGAATGATTTGGGTAGGAAGGGACCTTTAAAGCTCATCCAGTCCAACTCCCTGCAGTCAGTAGGAACATGTGCAACTAGAGTAGGTTGCTCAGAACCACAAACAACCTGACTTGCAGTGGAGCCAGGCATGGGGCATCTCCCACCTCTCTGGGCAACCTGGGCCAGGTTCTCATCACCCTGAGCATCAAACATTTCTCCCTTCTCTGACATATGAATCTCCCTCTTTGAGTTCAAACCATCACCCTTTGTCCTTTCACGACACACCCTGCTCACAAGTCTGTCCCCAGACGTCAGATCAGCCCCTTGAAGTTCTGAAAGGCCACCAGAAGGTTTCCCTTAAGCCTCCTTTTCTCCAAGCTGAAGAACCCCAACTCTTTCAGCCTGGCCTCACAGCAGAGGGCTTCCAGCCCTCCCATCATTGCTGTGGCTTCTGGCCCTGCCCCAACAGGTCCACATCTCTGCTGTGCTGAGGGCTTCAGAGTTGGCCTCAGCACTGCAGTTGGGGTCTCACTAGCGCTTAGGAGAGGGGCAGAATCCCCTCCCTCAGCCAAAAGATTGACTATAAACCCAAAAATTAGGTGTGTCCACAACTTAGACAAGGGGCTCCAGGAAACTTTAGTGCAGGTGGGGAGAAGGTCCTGTTGAAAGGGAGTCAAAAAAAAGGTAAAGAAAAATATTCAGGTTTAAAGCGAGGATGGGCAAGAAGGAATGAGTGGTGTCAGGATCTGTCAAGAACTTCATCCTGGACCTAACACATCTTCCTCCATTTCATGAGTCAACAAAGAACTGGGACTGGACAAACCCAGCTTCCAAAGGTTTGTGCTTCTGCCTGAGGACAGAGTGCTCGGAACACTCTGCTGCGTCCTACCTTTGGCGAACAAATCCTCTACACTTGGTTGAGGCACCAGATCACCCAGGACTTACCTTGTCTGTGCACAGAGGTGGAGTTGAGAAGATGACAACTACCAACAGACCAGAATTAGAAGAGGGGGAAAAAAAATAACCACAGAAGGATTCACTCTCTTCTCCCCCCCCACCCAAAATGTGAGCTCTCACTCCAGGAAAAGTAACCCAAGGAACATCTGCCAGATTAACTGTGGCTGGACAGAAGCTGTTTCTTCTCCTGGAGCCCTTCTAGTGTGGCTATAGAAATGAAGCCTCCTCCCTCCAACAGACACCACCAACCAGCACGGAAGCACTACTCACACTGCACCAGAATCCCTGAGAGAGCAAGTTTGAATTTCTCCTTTGCCTCCTCCATCTCCTTCTCGTGAGCTGCCTTCTCGTTCACCAGCCTGCGGATGTGGCTGTTGGCTGACTGGATCATGGAGTAGAAGTTGTTGGCAGTCCTTCTGTTCACCTCTCCACGCTCTATCCAAGTCAGCAAGGTCTGGATGGCTTCCAGGAACTTGGTGTCATCTGCAGCAAGGAAGGACACCTTTATACCACTGAGGTGCAGGCTCACAGGCCCTTTCCTGGCACTTTTCAAAGGTCACTTTAACTCCAGGCACGAAGCACAGGTGCTGAAAGTGTGATGTTAGAACACCACAAAGCTCTGCAAAGGTAGGAAGGTCTAACATCAAGCTGGGGAAGCAAACCGTCTGTTGAGATACTAGAGGATCACCAAACCTCTTGGGAAACTTCATAGGCACACTCAGATGTGTTCCCTCATGGAAGAGCACAACCCTGCTCCAAAATAATTGAGGGCTTCCAAGGTCTTGGGACTTAAAGTCCTCTTAACATGAAGAAATGTGGTTTGAAAGAATAACACGATTGTCAGGGCTGGGAGAGACTTCAAGATCATCTAGTTCCAACTCCCCTGCCATGGGCAAGGACACCTGACAATAGATCAGGTTGCTCAGAGCCCCATCCAGCCTGGCCTTAAAGACCTCCAAGGATGGGGCTTCCACCTGGGCAATCTGCTCCAGTGTCTCACCATCAGCACAGTGAAGAACTTCTTCCTAACATACAGCCTGAATCTACCCACTTCTACTGTTCTGCTGAAGAACAGGCTTGGTTTTTCTAAAAGACCAACAGCTCTGTAAGAGATGGTTTGGGGAGCTGCTGGGAGCAGGCTGAGGGCTTGGAATGAATGGGCTCTGCAAAGTCTAGGAAAATGCCCCCAGCAAGCAAGTCAATGCCCCCCCCCCCAGAGGCACCAACACCCCCGGCAAGCAAGACCATGACCCCCAGAGGCACCAACACCCCCGGCAAGCAAGACCATGACCCCCAGAGGCACCAACACCCCCGGCAAGCAAGACCATGACCCCCAGAGAGCACAATCCCCTGCCCATGGCCCACAGGAGCCCTCACCTTTCAGCTTGTCGGCGATGATGCTGCACTCGTGGTCAGAGTAGTGGACGACAGGGGGCGGGGAGGGCGGGCGGAAGCGCTCCTCCTCCAGGCGCCGGCGGTGCCGCTCCTCGCGCGCCAGCATCCGTTGCTTGCACTCCCACTCGTAGAGGTCGTCGCGGGCCTGGGCGAAGTCCACGTGCAGCCGCCCTGTGTCCTTCTTGTCCGTGCTGGAGCCCAGCCTGATGCGGTAGCCTGGCAGCAGGGATGGACGGGTCATGGAATCACAGAATGGCTTGGGGTGGAAGGGAGCCTACAGATCATCTAATTCCAACCCTGCTACCATGGGCAGGGACATCTCCCACTAGTGCAGGTTGCTCAAAGCCTCATCCAACCTGGCCTTGAACACCTCCAGGGAGGGAGCATCCATTATCACAACCTGCTACAGTGTCTCCCCACTCTCACTGTAAAGAATTTCTTCCTAACCTCCAGCGTAAATCTCCTCTTCCAGCTCAAAGCCATTGCCCCTTGTCCTAGGCCCTACAAAACCTTGTAAAAAGTCTCTTCCCAGCTCTCCTGTAGCTCCCTTCAGGAACTGGAAGGCTGCTCGGAGGTCTCCCTAGAGCCTTTTCTTCTCCAGGCTGAACAACTCCAGACCCCTCAGCCTGTCTCCAGAGGGGAGGTTCTCCAGCCCTCTGATGGGTTCTCTGGGCCCACCTTCATGGCCTACTCTGCGCCGCCTCCTGGGGCTCCATGTTTTTCTTGTGTTGAGGGCATCAGAACTGGATGCAGTACTGCAGGTGGGGTCTCACCAGAGCAGAGGAGCAGAATCACCTCATCCTGCTGCTCTCACTGCTTTTGATGCAGCTTAGAATGTGGCTTGGCTTCTGGGCTACAACCCAAGCTCTAACCAGCTGACAGTGCCCACCCCTCAGCCCTACACAGCCAAAAAGCACCCAGACAGAAGAGTTTGGGGAGTTCAATGTGATGTTGGAAAAGAAAACTGCTCTTAGGGGGGTTTGCTAGGTGAGATCTTCCATGGGCTGTTCCTCCGCTAAACATCCCTAAACACAGGTGCTGGATCATAGAATTGTTTTGATTGGAAAAGACCTCCAAGAGAGTCCAACCATCAACCCAACACCGCTCCAGCCATTAAACCATACCCCAAAGTGCCACGGCCACACATTTCTTGAACACCTCCAGGGGTGGAGACTGCACCATCACCCTGGGGAGCCTGTTAAGAGCAGGAACTGTTTAAAGTCACATCTCAGGCTGCAGGACCAAGCAGGAGGGAAGGAGAGGGAAGACCTGGATCCAAGAACTGCCCTGGATTCTTCCACTCTTTCACAAACTCCAGAAGGTGAGGAAGGTTCGAGAAACCTGTGGACATGGTTTAATAGCCATGGTGGTGTTGGTTTGATGGTTGGATTCTCTCTTAAAGAGCTTTTCCAACCAAAACAATTTTGTGATACTATCAGGAGCTGTTCTGGTATTTAAGCATCAGAAAAAAGAAAAGTGAACTGACATCAGACAGACCTTCCAGTTGCCACAAAGCCCATGGCAACTCCAGAAGAATAATACACTCTGCTCCCCAGTTCTAAGGTGCCACCTGAAGCAGAAACAGACCCACCAGAGAGGTAAAGAGCCTTGTCCACCATGAACTCCTCGGCAAAGCGGATGTGGCAGAAGTTCTTCTTGCTCTTGCGGATGGCGATGACCTCCCCGCACTGCTCGAACACCTCCATGATGATCTGCTCTGTCCCGTTCTCCGGCAGGCCCCCCACAAACACTGTCTTGCACCCTGGGGGCCTCTCTCTTGTGGCTGGAGGGGGCAGATCTGAAGAGGGCAAGGGGAAGAAAGCAGACCGGGTTAGTTTTTTGGGCATCAGTACATCCTCTCTTTGTCTCCCTGAGGAGGATCTTCCTGGCTTCCTTCAAACATATTCCTAGGCCATGCTGCATCCAGCTCCACTCAGCAGTGGATCTACAGCACAGCTGAGATGCTAGACAGGAACAAATGCATTTACCAGCCTGTATCCAAGCAGAACATCACTGGAGCATGGAGCCCTCCAAACACTCTCCCTAATTGCAGAACAGGAGTGGCAGCAGGACCTCAACACTGTACCAAGCACAGCTCAACTGTCCTGATGTACAGAATACCTGAAAGAGGTTTACAGGAGGTTCTAAAGGGCAAAAAGCTCTAGAGGATACTAAATTTTCATGATAAAGGGAGGTCATGAACCAAATTTGGACTAAGAAGGTGTGAAGGAAGGGAAGAGATGAAGGTGAACTGAGAGATAAATCATCACCCTGGGCACGTCAGGAGTTACATTTGAAACGGGGGGGCATGGACTCCTACTCTGCAGCCCACCAGGCTCAGGTATCATCGGTTGAGAACTCACCGGGCTCGAGTGCCACCTGCTGGCACCTTCTTACGAGTTCAACCAAACCAGTCCCTGCAGCTGGAGAACACCAGTCTGCAGGCAGGAGCTCTTCCAACAGCACCTGTGGCCTCCTGCAAGCCTGCAGGTTACTAAGGGGGAGAAGATTTGGCCAAAAAAGAGTAGTCAAGACAATGAGGAGCTCTGAATGGACATCAACACAGGTACAAGAGGTTTGACACAGGTACAAGAGGTTCCTCAGCCAGAAAAAGCCCAAACTGACCCAAAGACCTGGAGCCAACTAGGTGCTAAGGAGGGAACTGGTGAATATTCTAACAGTGATGGTTAAAGGTTTCCTTCAAAGTTATGAAATGAGGTCTCCTCCTTGCCTCTTTCAGATCACATGGGTTTGGCCATTTCATCCCCTTCCTCTTGCCCTGCACAAGCCCAGTCAGCTGACAGACACCCATGGGTTCCCCACTCTGGTTTTCACAATGAACTGAGGAGAAAGGCTCCATCAGTGATCTGAAGGGGACCCTTGTTTCTTGCTGTAGCCTGGTAGCCCCTGCTTGTCTATTTCTTAGTTATCTGCCTCATTTCCAGCTGCTTCTGCTCTTCTTCTATCTCGTTCTGTGAGGGCCATGGACCATGCTGCCTGATCCAGCCCCTCCAAGAGCCTTGGACAATAAATCCAAGAATCACATCATGAAGATCAGAGCTCAATGTCCAGGGACTGGAGTAATTTTTTCCCCAGTTCTTATAATCTAACAAATTGAAAAGGTTTCTGATGGTGAGGCACCAGAAACAGGTTGCCCAGGGAGGCTGTGGATACCCCCTTTGTGGAGATGTTCATCCAGGCTGGATGGGGTCTTGAGCAGCTTGAGTTAGTGGAAGGTGTCCTTGAACACAGAATCATAGAATGTTGGGGGTTGGAAGGGACCTCTGGAGATCAAGTCCAACTCCCCTTCCAAAGTAGGATCACCTAGGGCAGGCCACAAGGAAAGTATGCAGGTGGTTTCTGAAGCACTGCAGAGGAGACAACTCCACCACCTCTCCGGGCAGCCTGCTCCAGCACCCTCACAGCAAAGCAGTTTCTCCTCATGGCAGAGAGGTTGTAACTAGACAATTTTGAAGGTCCCTTCCAACCCAAACCATTCTAAGATTCTATGAAATGACAAACCCTCAGTGCCAAGAAGAGGTTTTTTCTATCACTGTCACCTGCTGGTCAGCATTTGGTCCATGGTGAGTCCCCCCAGAACAGACCTTCTCCCACATCATGTTTTTACACACATTTTCCTGCCTGCACAGAGAGAGCACAGAAGGTGATCACTTACGTGGGTTGGGTGGGAAGAGGGTGCAGCTCTTGCAGTGAATGATCTCCTTCACAGCAGGCATGTCTGGAGGGATGGGAGGTGGGACTATCCCCAAACCTGGCATCATGGGGTTGATGGGAGGGATTCCAGTCATCATCCCAAGAGCAGGATCAAAGTCTAAACAAAGGAGAGAAGAAAGGGCAGCATTTTGGAACTGTTTGTTTATGCAGACAGCAGATGGAGGTGAGGGTAGTGAGAGACTGGAACAAGCTGTGGATGCCTCCTCCCTGAAGATGCTCAAGGTCAGGTTGGATGAGGTCTCAAGCAACCTGGGCTAGTGGAAGGTATCTCCCTGCTCAGGACAGGGAGTTGGAGGTAGATGATGTTTAAGGTCCCTTCCAACTCAAACCATTCTATGAATCTAAGAAACTCCCCCTACACATCCCAGCAACAAAGAGGTGGATCAAGAGAACTGGAGAGGGAACATCACCAACCAACCCACCACAACTTTTGATCTGTGTTCTTAGAACACCTTCCTAAGCACTGTTTCACTGTTGACTGCCTCATCCAAACAGATTTTGTCTGTTCAAATCAACAACTTCTTTTTCCATGCTGTAGACACCACCTCCTGTCTGTAAGAAATGTTTCTCTTGGCAGAACCATTGGTCTGGTCTCCCAAGCAGCAAATGACAAGAAGAAATGGCCTCAAGTTGCCCCAGGGGAGGTTTAGGTTGGACAGGATGAATGATTTCTGCCCCCAAGAGTTGTCAAGGCCTACCCCAGGCTGCCCAGGGCAGTGGTGGAGTCCTCATCCCTGGAGGGGTTTCCTAGCCATGGAGATGTGGTGCTGAGGGCCATGGTTTGGCAGTTACCTGGCAGTGCTGGGTGAACAACTGGACTTGATGAGCTTAAAGGTCTCATCCAACCAAAATGATTTTATGATCTAGGGTCAAGACCTTGCTCAGTAAGGATTGCATTATCCATGTAAGGAAATCTGTGGCATGCAGAAACCAGGTAAAGAATCTAACCTAGGCAGGTTCCACAAAGCAGCTGAGTAGTGGAGAGAGCATCTAACCCACGGGGTAAGGGCATCAGCTTGCAAAGCAGACAACTGGACCACTTTCAGCAGAATAACTTGAGGAAATCCCTTCCTGCAGGCCTTGCCCTGCTTCAGTTACCACTCTGCTTGTACCCAAGGAGAACTTCACTTGGGTTTCAACTCTTAGATTTGCCTCCACTACCAACTAAACCAAAGGGAGCAACCAGAGGGGCAATGTTTTGTCTGCTCAGAAGCTGTGAGCCCTGGGGAAGCAGTATCTGTGGGCAAGCAGGAATGGGAACAGTGTTCCTGAATGCCTTCAAGAGCAAGTTTGTGAGGATGAGAACATCAAAAGTTAAGCTAAGCAGACAAACCAGCCCTAGCAGGGCAAGCTGGTATGCCTGGGGCAAGATCTCACTCCCTCCTGCAAGCACACAAGATCCCTGTCCTCTCCCACCAGTACTCTCGGCAGCAGAACCTCTGAAGGTCCAGCTGATGCCCAAACACCACCAGAGGACGCTCACTGCCCTAGAGCAGGAGCACTGCAGAGCTGTGTGTTCCCAGACCAAGAACGAGAATTTTGCAAGGCACAGAGAAAAGCTGCAAACAGGTAGCAGGGGGTGGTGCAGAGGCAGCATCTCCCTTTGATCCTAAGCTTTCATCCCATCGTTTCAGACGCTGCTCACACTCCCAGAGCAGCCAAACATTCCCAAGCTCCCCTCCTCACAACCACTGCTAACAGAAGCCTGGATGCAAAACTTGGAGCACCCAGTCTGGAGTTCTGAGTTTGGTGTCTGAGGTTGGTGCCTGAATTTGGCTTTCCTTTGGATTGTGAAGCTGGAGCCACATCTCAGCACCATTTCTGTGCCTTGTTTTCCTTGCCTGGGTTGGGTTTCCTCACACTCAGAACAAGGGTTGGTCTTGGTTGATGTCACATGCAAAGAGTGACAATCAAAACACAGATCTGAGGCAAACCCTCTCCTGTGAAATTTGCAAAATCCTCTGGCAAAAAAGGGCCACAGTGTGACCCTCCTGAGGTTCAGCCAGGCCAAGGGCAAGGTCCTGCACCTGGGTTTGCACAATCCCCAGCATCAATCCAGGCTGGGGAGGATGGGATGGGGAACACCCTTGAGAAGGAGGACTTGGGGGTGAAAAGCTGGAAATGAGCCAGCACTGTGCACTGCCAGTCCAGAGCCAGCCCTGTCTTGGGCTGATCCCCAGCAGCATGGGCAGCAGGTGGAGGGAGGGGATCCTGCCCCTGTGTTTTGCTCTGCTGAGAACCCACCTGCAGTGCTGGAGCCAACTCTGGAGTCCTCAGCACAGCAGGGACATGGACCTGTTGAAGCAAGGCCAGGAGGTCACAGCAATGATGAGAGAGGTTGGAAGCCCTCTGCTGTGACGGCAGGCTGAGAAAGTTGTTCAGCCTGGAAAGGGCTCCAGAGAAATCTTCTGGTGGCTTTCCAGAGCTTGAGAGGGCCAAGAGTAAAGCTGAGGACAGATTTTGAGCAGGGCTTGTTGTGACAGGACAAGGGGTGATGGTCTGAACTCAAAGAGGGAGATTCAAACTTCGGAGAAGGGAGAAGTGTTTGACACTGAGGGTGATGAGAGCCTGACCCAGGGAGATGTCCCATGCCATGGCACCACTGCAGGTCAGGTTGTTTGTGGCTCTGAGCAATCTGTTCTAGTTGCAGATGTCCCTGCTGACTGCAGAGGGTTGGACTGATTGACCTTTGAAGGTCCCATGTGATTCCATGAAACCTTTCTGTGGCCAGCTGTGAAACAGAGATGCAGGGATACATGTGGATGGGACCTGAGGAGATACGCTGGTTTATCTGTGGCCCACTCATGCTGGGGTGGCCTGGGCCATGACACCAGGCTTGGAAAGCTGCAGAACTGGGTAAATGGTGTGCTCTGGGCTGAGTCGACCTACCAGGCAGGAGGGGTTGTCCTGTCATCCCCATGGGAGCCATCCCCAGGTTGTTCATGGCAGTGGCCCAGGCAGTTGGATCAGACATTGGCAAGCCCATCAGAATGGAGTCGAGGTTTAGATTTCTGCCACCATCTCCTGGAAGGAAAACAGAAAAGGAGATTAAGAGCTTAGTGCACACCTGAAGTCTTCTTCAGGGCATTAATTGTCCTAACTGCACTGAATTTACCAGACAAGGTCAGGCTGTCCCAGCAGACAGTGCTTCCACTGCCAGCTGAAGGGGTTTCTCTTCCATGCTCCAGTCCCTCAATGTCCTTCTTGGAGGACATCAGACTTGATGTGGCCCTGAGCAGCCTGATCTAGTTGGGGATGTCCCTGTTCACTGCAGGGAAATTGAACAAGACAACCTTTAAAGATCCTTTCCAACCCATTGCAATCTGAATCTGAGTGAAGGGTCCAAAAACTGATCCCAGTACTCAAAGTGTAGCCTCACCAGCACCCAGACCAGGGGGACAAGCCCTGCTATGGTCCCACTGGCCACACTCTTGCTGATACATGGATGCTTCTCCACTGCCAGCACCCAGCTCTGCTAGCTCACCTGCAGGAACCTTTGCTCTCTTCCTCTTCTTGCCTGGGTCACTCCCATCCTCAGCTGGGCTCTCTGATACCCGTGGGTCCAGGGTGCTGCCCAGCTGCAGGGGCTTGCTGTTGCTGGCAGGATCAAAGGGCAGAGGGTTTAAACCTAAGAGAAAAAACACACCCCTTTAGATCATGGTGATATCAAAACCAGCCTTCAGGTCCCTGGAGGTACCCTGAGGGGATGGAACTAGATCTTTGAGGCCCTTTCCAACCCATTCTAGGATTCTGTGATAATTGAGCACCAAGTTTATCATTCCACCTTCTGTCACACTCAGCCTTTGGATGCAAGAAAAGGGATGTCAAAGCACCCAGTCTGAAGTAGCTTTGGCTCAGTCAACTCATTCTGAATACTGAAACCCTTTTAGTGGAACCTAAGAACCCATAAAATAGCTCAGTTTCTGCTGAGCCATGTCTGTGTTTCTGGAGGAGATCAGCAGAGCTAGAGGAGTGCCAAAGCCAACAATGGGACCATCTCAGAGCGCCAAGGGGCCCAAGCTTCTGTCCCAAACCCTTCTCCAAACACCCTGCTGACAATTCTGTTCCAGAGGGTTCCACTTCCAAGAAGTTGCTGATAAACAGGGCTGTAAATAGACAGAAGGTGGCCAGGGGCAGCCTGGAGGGGCTCAGCCATGAGCTGCTGAAAGGTGAGAACACCAAGAGCGGCCAAAAAAGCAGCTACCACTCGTCTGGCAACAACAATAGTCACGCCTGGCCCTGCAAGATGCCCACAATGCTGCTGCTGAAATACCCCAAAGTCCAAATATGACCAAGGTCAGCCCAGGAAAACAACTCTGGGTGCAGCAGGATAAAAATAGGGAGAGGTTGTGAGCAGAGAGAGGCAGGGAGAACAGGAAAGGGACAATTGTGAGGTTCACCTCTGCTAGCTGAGGGAAAAGGCCAAGGGTAAACTTGGAAGTGTGTTTTTCCATGCCTTGGGTGGAGGGAAGGAGGAGGACAAGCAGGGATCCAGCTGGAGGGTGGTGCCACCAGGTTGGAATGGATGGAGGCTCTGCTCTGGCTAACATTCAACACTAACCTCAGTGTTAATCACAGAATGGTAGGGTGGGAAGGGGCCTCTGGAGATCATCCAGCACAACCCCCCTGCCAAGGTAATCACCTAAAGAAGGTCACACAGGAACACACCCAGGTGGGTTTGGAATGTCTCGAGGGAAGGAGATCCCATCACCTCTCTGGGCAGCCTGCTCCAGTGTTCCACCACCCTTAAAGGAGCTTCTCCTCACATTTAGATGGAAGTTCTTATCTTCAAGTGTGTGTCCTTTACCCTTTGTCCTGTCAAAAGACTGGTCCCATCTTCCTGACACCCACCCTTGAGGTACTGATCAGATCCCCCTCAGTCTGCTCTTTTCCAGCCTAAAAAGCCACAATTCTCCCAGTCTTTCCTCCTCACAGAGATGTTCCAGTCCCCTCAGCATCTTATCAGCCCTTTGCTGTGCCCTCTCTGGCAAGTTCCTAGATTCGTAGAACAGTTTGGGTTGGAAAGGACTTTAAAGATCTAGTTCCAGGCCCCCTGCCATGAGCAGGGACACCTTCCACTGGACCAGGTTGCTCAAGGCCTCATCCAGCCTGACCACACTGCACTCAGATGATCACTTTCTGACCCATTTCAGGGGCACAGAGAGATAATTCATCCAATTATTTCCATTATGGGTCTGAGTAAGGATGTTTGATCAAGCTCTGTGGCACAGGAGGAGCGCTCAGCCCACGTCTGCTCCTCTGACTGCGCTCAGGAGGGAGGCAGCAGAGCTGAGCTAACAAGGAGTGACAAAGTCCTTGTGTTCTTCACAAAAAAAGGCTTTCTTTATCAATTTTGGGGAAAACCCAACAGCTTTCATAGCTGCAGGACAAACACTGGCGTCGAGGAAGGCAAGGAAGCTCTCCCAGCTGCACAGCCAGCAGCCTGCCAGTTAGGGCATGAGTCAAGCCGTGAGAATGTGCCTGAGCCAAGCCAGCAGCTCCTGCCAGCCCCACTCCCTGCTGCCCAACACACCCCCTGCACCCCTGCCAGCCCCACAGGCCTCCTGTGATCTGATTCAGCTCCCAGGCAGAAATTCATGCAGCCCCTGGGAAGCAGATGAAGTTCTGCTAGGATCAGCATGTCCAAGTTGTTAACAGGAGCTCCAACTCTAACCTGATGTGCACTACAAACCACAGTAACAGAATGGCTTGGGTTGGAAGAGAATTTTCAGATAAGTGACCCAGCAATGCCAAGGCACCACCTAACCATGGCCTCCAGCACCATATCTCCATGGCTTTGAAACCCCTCCAGAGATGGGGACTCCGCCGCTCTGGGGTAGGCCCTGACAACCCTCAAGGGCAAGAAATTGTTCCTCACGTCCAATTTGCTCCCCTAGGACAACTTAAGGCCATTTCCTCTTGTCCCATCACTTGCTCCTTGGCAGAAGAGACCAACCCCAATCTGGTTCCAACCTCCTTTCAGTGACTTGTAGAGAGCCAGAAGGCTCCTCAGACTTCTTTTCTCCAGGCTGGAGAAGCCCAGATCCCTGCTCAAGTCTGTGTTGTCACTCTATACAGCTGCAGCTTTTACAGCACACGCTCAGGGACAGGAAAGTTCTCAATGTTCCAGACATAAATCAAGAGAAGCCTCTACCCTCACTGGGTCTTGTGCCAGACCCTGCCCAGGACTTCACTCTCCAACAAACCCATCTGCCTTCATGACCAGTGAGATGAGAAACAGCAAGGTGCACAAAAAAAGCTGCTTTACAGCTGACCCCTGTCACCCCCAGCTGAACACTTCCACCCTAAACACAGCTCTGTGGGCTCACTGAGTGAGGTTCCCGTGGCTGTGCAGCAAAACAGCACCCAAGGTGCTGCCAGCTCCAGGCTTATGCCCAAACCCCCCAACCTGGGCTCACCAGAGCACATCAGGAGCTCTGGCCACCAGCCCAGCAGAGCTTTAGTGGCAGGAACCAGCTGACTACCAGCCTGATGAGGGTTTCACTGCCCCCTCGGACCCTTGGGTGGGTTTTCTGGTGTCCACCTAGTGAAAAGACAGCAGGCAGACAAAGCCTTCCAACCCAAATCATTAATCTAGAGGGTGGTGAGACACTGGAACGGGTTGTCCACAGAGGTTGTGGGCACCCCCTCCCTGAAGCTGTTTGAGGTCATGTTGGATGAGGTTTTGAGCAACTTGGTCTAGGGGCAGGTGTCCCTGCCATGGGGTTGGAACTAGGTGATCTTCAAGGTCTCTTCCAGTCCAAACCTTTCTGTGATTCTATGAAATCTCTGCCCCCTAGCTCAGCCAAAGCCCACCAGGGCTAGCTATTCAGACACTTCCATGCTCCCAGAAGCAGTTTAAGACACTTCAGAAGCCCTTGCAGACTGTGCCCACCGATCACAGTTGTGTCCCAGGCAGAACCAAGAGGGAGCTCAGCAATGGGCTGACACAGCTCTGCTATAAATACGGATTTACCCTGGCAAACATGGCCATGGAGCAAGCCCTGCTCAGCCTGGGGAGGGGTCCCGCCTCAGAAACACCCTGGAGCCCAGGATCCAACTTGCCCTCTGATCACACACTGCTTGTTTCAAGCTCTAAAGAAACACACTTTGGAAGAAAGCACAGCACAGAGCAACGGATGGAAAGCAGAGAAACCAGCAGGGAAGGGAAAGGAGAGAAGGTGTCCAGGCTCTGGAGCTATGTTTTGACACCAACCACTCACTCCTCCAGACTAGATCCCAGGTTCCAAAGCTGCTGTTGGTTTCTGCACTCTCTTCTACTGCACTCTCAGTTAAGGTGTCATGGTTCGAGCTCTACAATCAGCAGTCTGACCCAGAAGCTGGCTAGGCTCACTGGTGGGACCAGCAGATAGTCACTGCTGCCCCTCCATACCCTCTGCCTGCTAGCAGCACTAATGAGACCCGATGGGAGAAGAGCACAGCAAGCACAGCCTTTACCTGTGTATTGCACGAGAAACATGGCAAGGAGCTGATCATGAGCCAGGATCCCAGCCAGCTCTGCTGCTGCTCCTCAAAGGACAGAGCTCAGGGTTGAGCTCTGAAGCTCAGCACGGTTCCACACAACCCTCCAAGCTTCAGCACCAAGCCAAACAGTTGGGTCTTAATAACAGTAACACTGGCAGCGTGCTGCCCCGTGGGCATCAGAGCACAGGTTGGGGCTGGAGCTGGCAGAGAGCAGCTCCATATGTCACCATCAGTCTGCAGTGAGTGACATGGATAGGCAGGCTCTGGGACAGGAGGATGGAGGTGGAGGAGCAGGTGGGGGAGCGATTAGCAGCGAGTCCATTTCAATCTGGAAAGGATTCCACCCAGCACCCCTGGCACGAGGTGGAACAAGCCCTGTTTGCATGCCTGGGATTAGCTGTCTTTGCACAGATTAGCTTTGGGTGATCCTTCATGGCAAAGGACATGCCACCTCCCCAGCCTGGCAGCTTCTGCTCAGGAAAAAAAAAAAAAAAATCACTCCAGACAGGCTGGTTATGCCAGCAGGGCTCTATGAGAAGAGTGGGAGAGACATAAAGAGTCCTTTTCTTCCCTGACCCTGCCAGAATGAAAGCATTAGGGACATCAGAGAGCTCCCTGCAGAATGACTGCTTTCTGGAGCACATCCACAGCAGCACCAACAGAGACTGCAGCAACCAACTTGGATCAGCAGCAGTGTGGTCAGCAGGTCCAGGGCAGGAATGGTGCCCCTGGACTAGTGTGATGGTTTGGGAGT
>VWYK01089835.1:0-13232 GCA_013399775.1 Semnornis frantzii
ATTTTAGCCCTGCAGAGGATGTGAAGAAAAGCCATTGTAAACAAAAGATAATATTACTAAATACAAAGCAAATTAATTAGATGGTCCAACAGACTCAAACAAAGAGAAAATGGAGGGAGAACATATGCATGACTAGTTTCCAGGAAAGATATCACAGTGGTCTGCCAGCATCACAGCCATATAGCGTATTTCAGTTTACATCTTTCTTTTCAGACTTTGCTCCTGACTACCTGGAAATTAATACTATTTATGAGGTAACGCAGTGAAGTACTTGGGACGAATAAGAGGTTTTGCACCCACAACTGTAGCACATAACCCAGATGGCAAGGGTTTATGTCTCTGAATCATCTATTTTACGAATTAGAGAGTAATAAGGATTGTTACCACTTAATTTGTCTAAAGAAAATTCAAATTTAACCAAACTGAGAATTTCCTTTTCGGCAGAAAAGTGTTCAAACTGCCCTGACTCATTTCAACAGGAACAAATAAGTGGCCCTTCTAATGTTGCTGGTACTTGCTGCTTCTGAAAACTTGGATCTCTCACATAGGGGTGAACCGAGTTGTAAGCTTATCACTACTACCTGAGACGATCAGTTCCTCTTCCTGCAGTCTTCTAGTAATTTAGCTTCTCATCCACAAAGTAAAAGCAGTAATATTTTACTATTATAATGCATTTTTTGTATTAAAAAGAGAACAATATTGCTACTGGTGGCAATACATGGAACATTTTATGTTCATGTACGCTACACAATGTTTCTGCACAAATGGGAGCAAATAGACTAAAATCATGCCTTGATTGTATTTTACCAGTTTGTCCTCAGGAAACAAATATGTGTCTCACAGGGACAATAACGTACCTCATTCATATCCTTTAACTTTGCTGTCTTTTACACATATTCAGCTGATTTTTCTTTTGTTTTCCTCTTATTTAATTATGTTTTAACAACTCTCTTTTGCACTCTCTATGGCAATCTAAAAACTAAACAGTTGCAGTAAGCATAACACTGTAGATGAAATCTAGTATTTGGGTTACAAGGCAATGAAATTGTCAGAAACCTCACTGCTACCACTGGTCACACTTGTAAAGACAGCAGAATTCCTGAAAGCCGAGCATTTCAATGTAGATTCCTGCGTACTTCACATACCGTGTGGTATGGCAAGTCACTCAAGTTAAAGAAATAACTGAGAATGTGACAGAAGAGGCAGCACTCAGTATGCCCCTATAATTAGGCAGCCTTCCAGAATCATCTGTTTTCACACTCCTGTAATCTTGCAGTATTGGGGCAAGAGTTGCCACTCAAGGCCATGAGCTGCTTATACACCATAGTCTTAGAAAAGGAAAAACTTTTGACTCTTCTCTTCTAAAGCTGATATTCATTTTAATATAACTCACACAATAAAATAAGATTCCCACAGCCTAATGTAACACATAATGAATGATAAGAGAGAAATTTAAAATAAACCATCTTCTCTTTGCTTTATCACAAGGCCATCATCTATCTTGACAAGGTCAACATAGGAGACTGCCAATTGTGCCTTAGCACTTAAAGGATACGAGCAGAAGAATAATGCATCAAATTGATGCAAAAGGTCTCTGTGTCCAAAAAGACTGGGATTGAAAATCTTCATTGCAATTTAGATTTTTTAAAAATTAATTATGTTTTTTAATAAATGTTCCTAAAATTATTTCATTTCTACTGTTTGTGGTGCATTTAATTTAACATATTTAAAGTGACTATGTGTTTTGGGTTTTTAAATCAAGGCTTAGAACCCTCTGAGGCATCTCTACACAAGCACATGAACTGGAATTCAGTATATTTTGCAAGATGAAAAGCAGCACAGACAAAATTAAAACCTGTTAAGAATGGGTATCTCTACTTATAAAATCACTTAACCACCAAGTATATAAAACTAGTGTGCTGAGTATGAACCTAAAAGCTGTCCTGATCAGAATCTTCTTATGGGGGGAATTAGAGATGTGGAGGTTCCCAGAAGAAACTTAAGCAAAAGCCAGATGTTTCTGGGCCAGATGTTACTGCCTCAGTTCCAAAACCAGATGCATGTAAGATCTAGTGCAAAAAATTTATGGAATGCAAGCTGCTGTGCTGCATTCTGTGAAAATTAATGAATAGGAAAATTATAGTATTAACTTTCTTAACTGTCTCCTGAATATGTTTGAAGTAATCATCAAGAACTGCACAAATTAACAGGACAGCTGCCTTAAAAATGGACAGTCATCTTACTTACGTTTACTCTTGTGCATCCATATGCATAGATCACACACATCTTCATAAATACTGCTGTCTTCCTTACTCTAAGACAAAATTAATTCGTTTATCCTCTTTGGATTAAATTATATGTTGCTTTTTAGGTCTGAGTCTCTTCTCCAGGGATCCAGCTAGATTTAGAAGTACCTATCAAAACTTTATATGGCTTTTTCTTCACTCCCCACTTTCCAGAAAGCTTCCCAGGGGTGCTCAGTCAGGTCTGAACTAGAGACAGTTTTCTGCAGTAAGAGTCACTGTACTCCAGTGTTGTTCAGATAAAATGTTATGGGTATTATGATGATACTGGGTAGAGACTCAGTAATTATGCAGTGTATAATTCTAGTGAGTTAATTGTAAAAATTTACAACTTTTGGCTGCAAGTTTCATTATGTAGGCCTGTGTTTATATAAATAAGGAAAAGGCAGTAAGAAATGATCTTTCATTATGATTAACCTATAACAACATCAAAGCTTATAAAGGCTTCTGTAAAAGCAAGAAAGAAAAAAGTTAAGCCATTATTCTGCTGTAGGACAACTCTACAAATGTGCTCTCTCATTTTCATTAATGATTTTCCAAAATGTGATTTTCTGAAAGAACAAGGTACAATTCTTGCACCTCTTCAATGGTTTCATCTTGAAAATGTTTTTCTTATTTTCCCAGTACCTTGAACTCAGCTATGAAATCTGAGGCACCAGTTGAACACTAGCTAATGCATGCACTCTCACAGACTTAGAAACTGTTCCAATAATCCATTAAATAGTTGGATAGTCAACAGAAGTAAAAAAAATAGTCACATCACATTTTCACTTGGAGCTTGCCCACTTGAGAACAATATTGTGCAAAGGCGCTCAGGCTCAGTCTGAAAGATCACCAAAAGTGCCTAAAGCACCACCAAGCCGACACGAGCTGTGGTGCACTGGGCATAACACGCCATGCCAATTACCCAGGGCAGAACAGCACACTTAACACAGCTAGTCTGCTTCCAACACCTGAGCTGGTGTCCTTGAATATCTCTGTATAGCCCTGAATTATGTAGGATAACTGAATTTCAAATTTAAACAAGTATGCTAGTGAATACATAAGAAGAACCACTGCCAGGTGAAAGGTATCACTTTTATACAGTAGTTTTTCAGGGGGCAAGTACGCTGAAGTCAAGTTGTAGGCACAAAGCAGATGTTACTGAAAGCTCAAAATACGAAACAAAACAATGCATTACCATTTTTATCCATGGAATGGGGTTCAGACTGCTTCTTTCCGATATCAGCAAAGGATCTCACAATCGGGATCCTGTTGCTCAGCTTCTTCTGGTTCTGGTGGTGATGCTGTTTCAGTAAAGCCTCATGCACTCTGTGGCGAACATCTTCACTGAGCTGCCCAGAACCCACTTGTTGGTCCAGAATCATATCTGAAAATGTATATATAAACATCATAAAAGGGGGAAAAGTATTTTTTTTTAATTGCAATAATATGAATGATTTGCTACAGAATTAAAAATTAATGGTATCAGTCCTTCTAATACAAGATTAACTGCCAAGTTTTATCTAGAAGTGTTTTCACTCTCAGGAAAAAAAGAATCAAAAGGATGCTATTAATGTAAAAAAGTCAATCCCTCAAAAGCTGCACAGTTCCCAAATTAAGGTGTTCTATGTAACTTTGAAGTCAGTCTCTAAGCACTCTCATACATAATGCAGTTAAATAAAGCATTGTGATGTATATATAAGGTGTCCTTTTTCATTTCAAATAACCCCCATTCTATTTGCAACAAAGGACTGACATGGTGCAAGGAACCAACTTTTTTATTCTCTTTGTATTTACCAAAGGAGATCACAGTTTAGCTCTTTATTTCTAGTAACTACAACACTTTCAGCATAATATAAATAAATAGCAGACAGAACAGTAAAATTTGCTGCATTACTGGCAAATACTTAATAGGATCTCATTCTACTGTCAATGTATGTGTTCCTGCAAGAGAATCATTACACAGAACTGTAAGTAAAACTGAACATCTTGCTAAGAAATCACAACCATTTTTGCAATCCACTGGCAGAAAATATTCTTACATATTCATATTCAAAATCACTTGTAAATATATGCAGTGTATTTCAAGTGGAAAAGGACTGTTGAGAATTTCATGGGATTTTTGTAACTATTATTTTGGGAAATCCTGCTAGCAACAGTAATAACACTTAACAGAAAAAGAAAGGGAAAAAAGCAATTCTGGATCAGAGCAAGTGAAACAGCATTTAAGTACATGCTGCCCTTCTTTATCTATTGGAAGAAACTGTACTGCACAAAAATAGTGATATGACTCAAAACCTCCTTGTACCGAAAATTCAGACAGCTCATGATTCTGTGGTGGAGTCAGATTTACATCTACCAATAAATTCAGTGGAAAGGCAAGCAGAACACAAGGGAAAAAAAAAAAAAGGCAGATGCATTATCCATAAGGACATAATGTGTCAGGTCTCTGATAATTGCCAAGAGCAAGAAGAGAGATAATAAATGGCATTAAATAATGATTCTGGTTAAAAGTTTAATTGTTAACAATCAACTATGCAGCGTATATACACTCAAGTTTTCCTGAAGTTCTCAATATCTACCTCACAGGCCACTGTATCAAATGCATAGGTGCTTTAAAAGCTGAAAAACAGATTACCTGCATATTTCACTTACGATGAAGAGGCTACAAACAAATACACATCTCTGTGATGGCACAAACACAAAGACTGGGCTCAGCCCACAGATAAATGCAGCTGCCAACAGATGCAAACGTGACAGATGTTAATCATATCTCACAACAAACAGTGATGCAGAGATTTTTGAAATTGCCTTTGACTCTCTCCAGCAATTACATTCTGTTCAGTATCAACAAATACTCCAAAGAGTTATCTTCTGGTGGTATGCCTAAACTTCAACACTTGTTTTAAAAGCCCAAGCCTTTGAAATACCAATAATGAACACTCTTGACTGCAAAGATGAACATGAAAACAAAAGTGACATGGTCAATGCACAAGATCAAGCGGCCCCATTTTTCACTTTTGTATCTAGCACACATGGCTACTTCTCCAAACTCTATATGAAAAACACACAATAAACAATACAGATCTGAAACTTCGCAATCCTGTATCTCAGCTACATTCCTGTGTAACACCAGAAACTGTTCAGGGTTTCCATCATCAGCCACAAAGGGTTCGGGATTTTTTTTTTGGTTTAAGGATTTACCCCTTGAATGACCTCTTAAATTCTGTAGAGGGCCTTTCTAGCCAGAGATACAGGTCATTAGATTTTTCAAGGATGCTTTTCAATCACATGGAGCTTACAGCAAGACAAAGTATGTGGAATATCATATAATCATAGAATGCAGTCAGTTAGAGGAAATCTCTAGAGGTTACCTAGTCTAATCCACCTGCAGGAAGTAGGGATGTCCCCAAGTAGATCAGGTTGCTCAGAGCTCCAAGCCTGACTCTGAATGTCTCCAGGAATGGGGCTTCCACCACCACCCTGGGAAACCTGTTCCAGTGCCCCACCACTGTCATAGTAAAGAACTTCTTCCTAACGGGCAATGTAAATCTATCCTTCTCTAGCTTACAACTATTGCCCCTTGTCCTATTGCTACATGTCTTTGTAAATAGTCCTTCCCCAGCTTTCTTCTAGGCCCCCCTTCAGGTACTGGAAGGCCACAGCAGGTTGTTACCCACTCTATTAACTGCTCATTCCATACTACTTCTGTTAACAACGGGAACACTGAAGTAGGATGTTTCTTCAGTAAGGAATCTTTATTCACACCTGAAACCATGAAATAATTCTTTCAGGTTGATAAAAACAGACATTCTTCCTACCCTGGTCATTTAAAAATATTCAAAGAAACTCAGGGTTTCATAACATTTCAATAATGTTTTCTCCATTCACAGTCAGTTATAATACATCATTTACATAAAAATGATTTTGTAAGTGTAAACAATGTGAGTATTTAAAAAATGAGCTATTGTAGTAACTCAAATGTAACTTCTAATCGCCTGTGAACAGTTTACCCAGGCTGTCAGGAGTGCAGGCACTTCAGAGCAGCTCAAATGCAGTGCAGCTCATGTGCTGTCCAGCACAGCAAACAGCACCTGTCCCACCTACAGGGTTGGTAAGAATTCAAAGCAGGTTGGATACTTCCACTCACTCTATAGACATCTGTTGCACACTGTAGCTTAGTAAAGAGACATGCAGCCAGATGCAAATGGATACATCCCAGTATGGGCAATAAACAGACACTCAAGTGTGACTACAGCTCATTCCACATTGTTCCATGTTCACAGCGCATCCACCACACCATGTACACGAAACTTGCAGACGGAACAGAATAAATTTACAGAAGTTATACTGCATTTGCACAAAATAGCTGTGTAGTGTAAAGAGAAATTACAGGTAAACAGACTAAACTAGGCCAAATTTTTGCAGCATTAAGTAGAGAAAGAAGATCCAGAGCTTTTACTTTCTTTTTTTTCAAGCTGGATATGAGATGAAATAGTAGTTTTTCATTGCTGGGTTCATGTTTTCTTGATATAGGTTGGCACTGCCATTCTACAGCAGAGGAATACTCTATATTGAGTAGCAAAGTTGCAGTGATTTACACCTCTCATTCTTCCAAATTTTGTAATTGTGCAATTCCAGGAATAGATTAACAACAAAAACTGGAACATAATGGGCTTCTGTATGTATCATGACTGCAGTGACAGTTGACTACCAAACCTAATTTAAAAGCCAAAGTTTGTTTTGTTTGTGGTTGTTTTCTCTCAAATCCTAGGGAAAAGAAAACAGAATCAACCCTAAAGCAGTGCTTTACAGAAGACACTCAACTAAAATGTTGTCCTTTATCTTAACCTGTCTCTGATAGCAACCTGAACATACACTTCTCTAGTGAATTAAGCACTAGAAGCAATAGAAAACTAACAATCAGGATTTGTGAACATTTACGATGTTTAAAATGGTGACTATAAACAAGTTATCTAAGCCAGTAGATTTAGTCCACCCATCCAAGAGGGCAGTGCATTCCAGTGCACTGATACACTGATTCTTTTTCTAGCTCTACCTGAAATTACATTGTTCAGTTTCTCTGCTGAATTACTTGGAGAGATGGAGAGTGAAAAAATACCATTTACTAAAGAACATGAGCCAGCATTTCACAAAACAGTAAGTCATAGAGATGAGGCTAAAATTCCCAGTTTACAGGTCAGAGAGCAAGCAGTTATAAGTCAGAGCTATGCTAACATGCCACTGGATGCCACCAAAGGAAGAATGGAGACCTCATAAAACAATACATCTTGCATCTCTAAACAGAACAAGAGTCATGAGTGATACTGGTTCTGTCTCTACACACAGAATGAATGCAATTTGTTGACATGGGAAAATATAAAACAAACCAAAAATGCCATGCTACATAGAAGTTGGTACAATAGTTATGATTTACCCACAGGCAAAGTAACAAAACCTGACAGAGGTTGTTTAGAGGTAATCACCAAATTGTAAGCTGTAAATAAAGCAAATGAACACAAAAGCTGGGTGAGAAGGTGAAAGCTCAAGAGGCAGGTATAGAGTCAGCGAAGTGTACTGCTCACTGGCAATCCTATGCTTTGTTACAGTGTTTGTAATAAAAGTTAAATTTACCATAAAAGCACTATCAGAAACATAACACAAAGTGCCACAGCTAAAACAAAAGGCTACAGTGAAATAAAATCTAAACTGGAGGCGGTTTAAATATATCATTATTAAAGAGTAATGCAGCTTACAGCAAACAAAGGCAAAAGACAACTTGTTTATGACAAAAGCTTCTCATAATATTACCAAAAACAATAAAATTGCACACTTGGGATATAATACCCTGAGTTGTTGAGCACAGAGTCCTGTGACCTCAATCACAAGATTAAGCTGTTATACAGATTGAAAATTTGATCATGAGGAACATAGGAAATACTGCTCAGAGAGAAACAGTCAGAACTCTGCATTGGAAACCACAGTGATAATTTAAAATTCAGTTTAAAAAACAAACCATCATTACATTTAAGCTATTTAAAATAAAAGGGGCTAGCTAAATATTTCAAACATAGGCAAGTCTTCAAAGCATTATTGTGCAATGCTGAAGCCACAGTTTGCATTTGACAAGGTTTGATATTTGTTCACAGCACACACTGCACAACTACTAGAAAATGCAAGACCTGTGATTATGTTGTAAAGAAAGTATTGCCATTAAAGGCTGGACCAAACAGTTTTTGAACCAAACAAGAGAAAATGGCATCATATGTTAAGCAGAAGAACATTTTGGGTTTATTCAGTGGTTACAATCGAAAAACCAGATGGTAATCTGAGAATCTACATGGTTTCAAAGGAACTAAATGAAAATATCAAAAGAGAACATTTTCATCTGCCAACTTGAACAACATAGTAAAGCTGCTCTCTAATGGTGCAGCCAGATTCTGGCAAATATCTCCTCAAGAGACAAGTTCCAAAATAAATAAATTGTTTTGATCACATAGATTCTTCAGACTTCCTTTAAGCATATGTTCCATACAGAAGCGATCCATAAAATATTACATCAAATGTTCAAAGGAAATCCTTATGCATGAAATGCTAGCTTACTGATATAGGAACCATTGCAAAGACATGAAAACAAAATGTTACTGATGAAAAACAGTATTAAAACCTCTAAATTATATTTAATTAGAAAAATACTATTTAATAAAGGATAAAGGAATTGAGCTCAAGGGAAAAGTAAAATCTCTTTTACAAAATTTAAGAACAATTTGTGAAACTTCAGGAATAAGCGTGCTCTGTTTCACTGCATGATGACAATGTTGGAGATTCAGAAGTCTCTATTTTAAAAAAGATATTGTCTGTTTATTCAGCATCGTAGGTACAAAAGATCTCTGTCAACAAAGAGAACTGGGTGCAGGTCGACAGAAATTTAGTCTTACAGACCAAGTAATTTTTTATTAAGACAGTTAGAATGAAAAAGAATCTAATAAAGAATGGACACCTTGGAAGACAAGAGGATTTAAAAATTCTCAGCATATCACTGGTGCCAAAATATTTTCACACAGAACTATCAGAGTTTGCAGGGATGGAACAAAAAACACTTTGAAAGCCACACAAACAATACAAAAGATGTTTTTCAACTGTAGATTTTACCACAAGCCCATTAAAGTCTTAAAATAGACTAATAAAAAAAAAAAGTCAAGGGCCAAGCACCGAGGCTTTAATGCCTTGCTAAGTGTTCATAAATTAAAAGCCTTGACTAAAATAAAAAGGAATTCTTTATTTCAATTTAACAGCAAAGATTAAGTACACCTCAAGACTAGCATTGCATTTACAAAAATGTAACTTGATATTGGGAGTATAGCATAGATAGAAGACACTACCAACCAACATACAACACACATTTCTGTCTAATAAAGTGTCAGAGAAAGTGTGCATGTGCACAATTAGTTTATTTGTTCTCAAAGAATATAATGCACTACAGTAAAGCAGTAAAATTAACAGAATGCATTAAAAAACAAAGCTCATTTAAAAAAAAAAACAAAAGTGAATCAGAAGTACAAGAACCACAGGGTATAATCTATTTTTGCAAATTCTCCTACATGTGATGTATGCAGTAGCACAGAGAAGAACAATCAAAAATGACCACCAGGCTCACAGGATTCAGCTCTTCAGCATTAGAATAGGTAGCACATAGTTACAAGTTGGGGGGAAAAAAATTGAAGCCAACAGGTGAGAGCAACCATTTCTCTATATTTTAAAGAGTAGGGTCTGTCAGATACAACTGGAATACACACCACTTCCAGGGTGAAAACAGTGTTTGCACTGTACGGCACGTGATAAGTAGGATTGCAACTACTGACAGCAAAAAAGCAACTGAGTAGAACAAGGATGGACTTCTTGAGAGACGCAAGTTCTGTCTAATCTTCAGGATCAGCAGTTACTTATAAAGAGCAGGTTGTCATATTATTTCAAATTATCAGATTTGTAATACACTTAACATACCTTGGGGGTGTGCTTCCTACCACTACTATATCTTTCTCCCACTGCTGCCTGATGTGTTCCACACCCTTGTAACACTGTGTAAGCACTGGAGAGCAGGAACTACAAGTGTAGTATTAGAGTATCAAATTACAGGGGAGCTTGATGGAGGAAGAAAAGAACAGCATCACGACCACACAAATAAGACAGAAAAATAAAAGAACAGTAACTTTATTTCTAGGGATAAAATATCCTCTTCAAATAAATCTGACACAGAATGTGGGTATTTACAGAATGATTCACTTGCCAGAACATGCTGCAAAGTTGTTTGGTTTTGGGGTTGGTTGTTAGTTTGTCTGGGGGGGGTTGGGTTTTGTTTGGTTTTTAATTACCTCATTGTTTATATAAACAACAAAAAAAAAAACACCACACATTCTCAAAGACAAAGCAAGACACATGCAAATCTTATCATGCATCAGATCACCTTTGACTCAGGTGTGGGAATTCACGAGGCAGGAATTACAAAATCTGCAGTTATTTTATTTCTGGAAAGCCACGCCCACAACTTTATATAAAATTAGTTAGATGGGTTCAGAAATCCGTTCAGGAAAAATTTTTCACAAGGATGCTTACAGGGAATTTAGTAATTTAGGAAAATCAGAAAGCTTGGAAAAGGTTTGCTATAAAAAATAGCTTTGCCGCACCTACAAATGAAAGGCAGCCTGGAGCCCTAAGGAATGTCAGAGCTACTCACGGCGGTAGAGTAGGAATTCGGAGATAGTCCCTTGGTTCCTTGTCGGCAGTCTTTTGTGGCAGTGCCTTGAAGTGCAGATCGTGGGGCAGCACAGGGTGGAGCTCAGGCTGCTCGCAGGGTACCCACGATTATGGCAGAGGCAGGTCCCTTCAACAGGCAGGCAAGATCTGACGGTCGAGAGTGGGGACTGTGCTTTCTTGTCACCATTCTTGCAGATGCCCCTCAAGGTTCGACTCAAGGACAGATTCCAGGTCTAAGTCAAGGTCCAAGTCCAAATCCCACGCTGGCAGTCCCTCTTAAAGCCCTCTCAAAGTCCCCTGTAGCAGTCTCTGGCAGTCTGCTCCAAGTTTGCTCTTTTTTCTGCCCCCAGATAATGTGTCCCATTGCCATATACATATATGCTGGGGAGATTTGCTCTCTCCGGTTCAAACCTGCGGGGCTGGGGTAAGGTACTTGACACCTATTCCTTTCACATTCCAAACGCCCGGAACCAGAGGTGGGGGGGGGAGCAGAACAGTTTTGCACCCCATTGGAACCTTCGGTGGGACAGGGACTTGGGTGTGCCCCGCCACAACCTTGTCAGATAAGGATGCCTACCAGTGCAAACAAATAAACCAGCAAATGAAACACAGGCAAATCTGCCATAATGGGTATTTTTTAATGTGAAAACAGCACATGCCAGTTCATGAAAGTCATCTCTCTAATCTCAGAAGAAACAAGTCTTCCTAATCAACAAACCAAGATATAGAAGGAGGACAGACTCAAAGCAGCATTACACTAACTCATCTAATTCTCTACTGAAGGACAACTTTAAAACAAAGTTCATGTTGTGAATGCTCAAATCCTTGGACGCACTGATTAAAGAAACAAATAAAAATTGCTACAACTAAATAGAGTTTAAGTCATTATAAAAGTTAATTGATTGTGGTCTCACTGTACAATATCTTGCAATCCCCACTGACAAAAAACTGGTATTTGCTCAACTTATTTTTAATTACATTAATCATTACTTTTTTATCTACTGAAAAACAATTCTGAAAGGGATCTCTTATCTGATTACAGAAAAAGTTCAAGACTGAAAATCCCAGTGTACTTTTTAAGAAAAAAAAAAAAAAGCAATAAAAGAACATCAAAGCAGCTGATCTAAGCATTTCTTGACTGTTTTTTTTATAGATAAATAAATAACAAACCAGCATATTGATAAACACCTTTGTTCTTTCAAATCAGCTGCTTTTTATTCTTCATGTTTATCTTTTATCAAGACAAATTTTGAAGCTCTGTGATTCATGGGTGAATCAGATCTTGGCAGAGAGTGGAAACCCACACAAAGTTTCTGCAGATTTGGATTAATAATACCTTGTGTCAGTTTGACATAAACAATCTGGAAAAGGTAAATGCAAAAAGCAGCTACCACTATCTGAGCCAAATTTAATTATACTATTAAATATACCCCACTGAACAGTATCTCCCTTACCTGATAAGGTAAATAACTAATTTTATCTGGCCCTTACTTAGACTTATGTATCACACATGAAGCAGTTTTCTTGCTAATCCTAAGTGTTCAAGGATTTTCTTCCTCTGTTTTCTGTACCTTTACCTAAACCAAACTTTTCTACTTCTATTTGTGTATTTCACATTTTCAGTTAACACACTTCCTTGTGCCTGTGACAAGACAACAAAAAGCTCACAATAACCACTGAAGCATCATTTCTCTGTCCATGTGCTCTCTTCCCAAATTTACATCCACTGTATCAAGTCTGGTCTTCAAGCAAAGTTTGCAGTATGGAAAAGACCATACATCTAATACAATATTGGTATAAAATAATGGTATGTGTATAATTTGCGTAAAATACTAAATGCATTATATACAGATACAACACTATTTTCAGAAATGTTGTGAAAAATGGTGAGGCAAAGGCAAGGCAAAGCTTTTAAGTATACATAAAACATGCAAGGACGCCAGCCCAGTAACCACCATGAGCATGATACTAGCTCTTACTAAGGTTGGATAAACAGAAAATTAGAGACCCCAGATTACAAAAGAATACATCTCTTTGCTCTGTGTCTTCTTTGATGGAAGCGACAGAGATTTTTTTAAACAACGGTAGCAAGGACACAGCATCGAAACTCTGTAGGGCACATGAGCCCTTGGACTGGGCGTCATAATATTGATGACTTTTAAAATCTAATGTAAACACATTTATATTATAAAA